>JAEQBH010009043.1:0-88621 GCA_016808115.1 Tetrastigma voinierianum | reverse complement strand
CTTGGTTCAACCAAAAAACCAAAAGAATTATTATTTAAGATTCAATTTAGTGCAATTTAAAAATCTGATCCCAAACAGAATGCCTATTAATTAGGTAATCACATGGTTTAAAGACAGAATTGTTAAGTTTCAATAAAGAGAATAACTTCTATGAAAAACAGAGTAAATCCAAATCATGATATTACTTAGAACCTGCCTCGGTGCCAAATTTTTGAGATGATTCCATCAAGTCGCACCTCCACTTTTCTGTGATAATGATCAACACATCTATAACCTTCCATCTATAATGTTAATCTCATTTGATTCTTACCTTGGTCCTTTAGGGACACCTATTAGTCAGATAATATTAATCATCTGATCCTGTCCTTCCCCTGATCTGCTGCCCAAATTTCTCTGCTTGAGAGAACCTAATCCAAAACTATCTTTCTGCAATCTTTTTAGATTATGTTTTTATGTAGTTGAGTTTTTATTTCTTATTTAGTTTTTCCATTATTTTATTTAGACTTCAGAATGAAAAAATTAGAATATAAGAGTCCCTATTCTTTGAATTAGATGCTTTGTCACATTAAATTCATAATATACCATTTGCTTTCATGTGGTTGGATTTCTTTTTAATAGATGCCCCATATTCTAGGTTCAATTTTTTGTTTTTATATTCTAATGCATTGATCAGATAATGACATGTTCCTCCTATATGATTTCCATGCTTTTAATTATGGTAGCCTTGAAGTTGGTTACATCGCATGTGAGTCATCTTGTTATCTCTTCGTACTTGGGTCCAACTAGGCTTTTTTAAGGTCTCAATTAATAGAATTATGATTCAATTTGTACAGTCTATTTTATTTATAAATATAATATATATCTGAGAAATGAGTCATATGATTAACTATTTAAATAATATAAGAGACCTTCTAACTCATAATCGAAGGCACTTGTAAAGTTTTTTATCTGTTTTGTTTTTAATTTTTTTAATTTTCTATTAATGCAATATGTTGTTTATATATGAGTTTAAAATTGACTCTAAATTAAATTTTTAATGAATAGATTCTAAGTTCAACATGAAAAGTTATATTGCAGAGGAAGTAATTTGTTCCATCTGATTTCCTATTTGTAATATTTGATTCAGAAATATCTAAATGTATGTTAGTGGTTACTTTGATCAGGAAATAAAAGCTTAGCTCATTATCGAGCTGGGACGCACATGAAAATGCGGGTCCACGCATCGAAAGTTAAGTCTGGGCTGTATTAAATGATTACCAAGAATCTTTTTACTCTTTTGAGAAAAAAAATTTGTTATTATAAGATAACCAATTATTCAAAACTGATTATATTAAATAGTATGTGAAATCTAGAGTCTAGAAAAAAATATAAGAAGAAAAGTATAAAAGGCCATCACAAATCTCGATGGGAACAGCGCATCTGATATAGCAGTATATTTTTGTAATTTTGTTATGTATTTAAGAGTTGTTATAATATTCTTCTATATGCAATCCCACAATATATAAGTTTTAATCATGAGTCTTGTGATGTTTATTACATATTATCAATTACGAACTTCGTAGTGTTTTTTTTTCTATTATAACACACGATCCATATCGATGGAACACTCGTACTTTGAATTTAGTCATATTAACTATTCATATAAAAATCTTCCATCTTAAAGACAATGATGATCAAAGTAGAAATCACCACCAACGTAGTCGAGGAGTACCAATAATAATGATCAATTAGGGTATGTCTACATGCATGTCCTGCATTTTATAGTCATATTACCAAGGAATGCATAAAATTATTGAATTTGATTGTCCCAACACGCTGTCATGCATGATATCATTAAAACAGGTTTTGAGTTTTATGCGTCGATTTCAACCAATTTTGCACGTTAATTTTTGCAAGCCCTGCGAAATACAAGATGCAATGTCGGATAGTATGGCAACGCCTCGCTTTTCTGTTAGCAGTCCCACTTTTGTCCTTGAACTTTTTTTTTTTCAACCCAGCGTAATTCAACGTTGTTTGTGGTCTCATCTAGGCTTCATCATGTAAAGTCATAATCAACCATGAAACGCACGACGGTGAGTGTTAATGGCATTTTAATGGACGTTTGTCATTTTTAATGTATGTTAAAATGATACCCACGATCAAGAAGACCGAAATGGAAGAGCAAACACAAACAATAAATGATTAGAAAGAGATTAAGTTAAAAGTCATCTAGTCAATTTGAAAAACAAAAACATCTGATTTTTCACAAACAATAGGTTCAAAGAAACCAATTCATTTCCAAACAATCTCACAGCATACAAAATGTAATAAAATAATTTAAAATAATGATGAAAACTGAATCACTAAAAAATATTTATTGAAAATACAAATAAGAAAGAGAAATGTCATACTGATGACTTGATAAGTTACATCTTAATAGCTAAGTAGAAGAGAGAGGAGTTTTGTACCTGAAATATCGTGATTTGATAAAAAGAGAAATTGGCTTGTTATAGAAAGTGATTATTTAAATGATGTAATGCTCGAAACTCAAACCGACGGTATTTAGTATCATTGACTTCACTAACCCAATCTTAGTACTTGAAGGTCTATCACACTATCGCAACAAATATTTGAACTGGTATCTGATTATCACATCCGCAATAATACGCAATCGCGCATAAAGCCAGGCCTTCTTCCCTGGCTTCTATCCCTCCCTTTCACCCGCCGCTGCGCTCACCGCTGAGTCCCATCCTCGCCCGCA
Organism: Tetrastigma voinierianum; assembly: GCA_016808115.1. Lineage (NCBI taxonomy): Eukaryota > Viridiplantae > Streptophyta > Magnoliopsida > Vitales > Vitaceae > Tetrastigma > Tetrastigma voinierianum. The sequence goes on along the minus strand of JAEQBH010009043.1, from coordinate 85,881 downwards.
AGCCTCTCCCGCCGCTTTAATCCACCTTGCTTTCACGCCGCTTCTAATCCTCCTTCGCCACGGCCGCTCTCCGTCGCTCGAACCTCGCCAGGCTCCTCCACCATTTGAATATCCACGCTCTTTCCTATTTTCGCTTTCTTAGTCCGCTATTCGATTCTCGCCATTGATTCAATTATGATTTTTGTTTTTTATCGCTGGGTCCCATGGATCGTGGTCTGGTTGGTTACGTCTTTACATTTGCCTCAAGGTGGAACTTATGGTCTCATGTTATTTTTTTCTTGATTTCAAGCTAAATGTGATTTATCTGGTATTTGTTTGTAAGCTTTGTTATGTTTGATCTCATATAGAACTGGGTGAGGAGTGTTATTAATTTTAGCATCTGATCAGGTATGCCAAGAAAATTCAACCTAGTACATGAGCATTTTGCTTCCGTACTTTCATCAACTCACTGGTATGCCAAGGTGCCAAAGTCTAAGAAGTCTGATGTACCAGCCTGAGAAAATATTGATCTATTTCACACAAGATATAAATGAGTGAAGTGCACAGTCAAAAACATATCATTCTTTCGCAGAAAATCACATTGTTTGCAACTAATACCTTCCAACCACACTCCAAAACTCCGCAACATTCGCTTTATAGGTTAGGTAACCCAAAGTGGTATTATGAGCACAAAATTTTCTACTTATCAAGATCGGTCACATGTTTTAGGTCGAAGCACAGAAAATAGAAGAGTTAATCAAGATTTTCATGTCACTGTACAAAAGAAGTAAGATTTTAATATGGCTCAAATAGTCCCCGGTGATGATGTGGTTCTTCTTCATAGTTTGGTTGCTCCTAAAGCTCTGAAATTTCTTAGATTTAGTCCCATCATATTTCTTTCTGCCAGATCCTCAACAAATGAAAACAGATTGTTAGTAAGAAGATAGTACTATTACGAGGAGGTTTCTTGACCAGTCATAACTTCGTCATAACATAAAGATCATGAGATTTATTGAATCCAAAAACTAGATAGTTAGATGCATTTTAGCCACCGTGAGGCAATAAACGAGACGTCGGTATTAATAACACGCTGAAATAGCAATCGGATAAGTCAAGTTTCCATGGTTTCAACAATAAAAGTTTCTTCCCGGCTGTTATAGAGATGTCATATTTCAATGTATCTGTTTCGGTTAATTTATGGCCTGGATAGCTAGTGGTTCTCCAGAATTTTACCAAGATATCAAAGATGAGATAACAGTTGAACTTCATTTCCAAACTGAGATCACATACACTTGTAATACATCCTTCATGTTCATCGTTGAACTCATTAAATATTATTTATCTTCCAATATTATATGTTTTCCTTATAAACCTGTTATAGTATCATCGTTCTAAAGTAAAATAAGATAATCTCAGTCAGATCTCATTTGTTTTATAAGTAATCTATTTTCAGTCCATTTTTCTGATTGATTTTTATATAAAAAGACTTATTTATATGCAAGAATATGGAATAAACTTCACCAAACTACTGTGCAACAGGGAATTCAAAAGAAAGTAAGACTGCAAAGAAAGTGAGTAATGCAATGAAAGTAAAGATTGAGACTGTTTAAGGAAGCTGCAGAGAGAGCTTTAAAAGAGCTTGAATAATTCTGATGTCACAAAGCTTTATGTAATCCAGCTGTGGTATTCAAAGTTGTAACTGAATAAAGTTCTAATCATAAACAGTTTTATTCTGAAGATAAAACAAAGCTTCACGCTTAAATAACTCGCGTTTACTAAACCGTGAAATTGATAAAGAAGATGATGTCGACATCGAATCAGAGGTCTTACGGTTTAATTCGCGATAGCGGGCAGTCACTGAGTCGCGGCTATTCTGTAAGAAGTTTACAGATAAACACTTGATCGAATGATTTGCGTCGCGACATCGCTAAATGGTCACATATCATGCACTCGAAAAGAAGGTCAGATAAGATCAGCCGTCGCATACTCGTCCACTGGGGAAAGGAAGCTCTGGGCGATCATCCGGAAGAAATGCGACAACGCTGTAAGAGAAAGGGTCGACAACACCTCGGTTGTCACGCAAGACGACCGTAAGATCGAAAACGCATATCATGAAGATGTCGCCATGATCCGCCAGTAGCGGACAAAAGGTCGCTGATAATATCCAGAGGTCATGATAACACTCAGATAGTTGGTGTTATACAGATCGTAATATACGCACATCGCGTATTGACAGTCGTCGAGCGCCTGAGCCGCCGCGACATCATTTACACGCAAAGATATCGTCGCGACCAAACAAAGGCTCGGCGACATGACCGAAGATATCAGAGGTCGGATGGCATCCGATGTCGGATTCATTAAAATCATTAACCGCCATTTTTAAACTACAGTCCAAAGTTAGCAGATCAATGACGCCCAACTTCAATCCGGTAATACGGTCGCATCGAATGAACGCAGCTTCGCCACCGAAGATCCAGCGCTTCGGCGTTCAGATTTGGTTCTCATTTCTTTCTTTAATTTAATAGTCATATTTCGCTTGATCGGATTTAACGCAATGGTGCCGCAGTCGAATGGATTTTTCAATTATCGTCTAGTTGTTTAAATTCAGTACTTCGATTTCGAGCCACTGGCCCGATTTTGTTAATGGTTTTCTAGATCAAGAAGTCAATGTATGCAGGTAATCTAGTAATTTAACCCAAATCCATTGAATGATTCTTATTAGTTTAAATGATTTTTCCCTACAGCAGACTTTATTCATTGATGTTAAATCTTCTACTATAAACCACCTGTCGTTTGTAGAGCTTTGTGAATTTGATCTCTGGTCTTGTCAGCTCTCTGACATCATTATTAGATTGTTTCTGCTTCTGATTTAGGGAGGCCCTCCTGAAAGGCAATATTGTATAGGGTTGCACCAGAGTGATAATAATTTCAGCAAAAGCAGCCTGATATTGATAACTAATGTGTTCTGTAATAAATTCATATATCCTCTAACTTGAAACCGAGAACGAGTTATTGTAAACACTTGGTTATGAGATTTACTTTGGCTCCTAAGATACTTCAACCCAAAATATAAAGAATCAACTGGTGAAAGAATGAGCTATTCTAATTTTGAGTGAAGAGGAACCGTGATAGTGTAAACCTGTGCAATGACTACACAAAGGAGCTAAGGTTTACAGTCCATAGCATGGGTATAGTACTTCGAGAGCAAATATCTAACAAGGCTAACCATTTAAAAGTAATATCAATTCCACTGCTCTTCAAAGAAATGCAAATAGTAGATGATGAACGGTGGGGTTTGGAGAGATCCAACTTCACTACCTTATTCCTTGACTAGTTTTAAAGACTGCGGGTTCAGCAAAGAAAAAAATTATCATATGTTTTAGGAATTGATTCTTCACACAGCTTCTTTCTACTACCCCTGATAGAGTATTTGTTCAAATGGGGCTCTGAAAGTCACTCTATTGCTCTCAAAGATTTATTTCCGCTCATTATTCATTCATATTTTTCTTTTCTCAGATTTTCATTATTTTATGTTTCACCATTTATTCCCAAATTATCTATCGTAGTCCAAATAGTATAGAGCTCCGAAAGTAGCCGAAAGTAGTCGAAAGAAGCTGATTGAAAATTTCAGATCTCTCGGTGGGATCGATATCTAGACTTAAATCCAATTTATTACTTGTTCGACCGTGCACCAAAGTACAGATGGATCAAGACAATCAGAAAACAATGATTCACTCTTAATAAAAAATGCTCTTAAAGAATACACAGCTACAAAACAAAATGTACAAGTTGTCGGGTATTATTGTCGGGATTAGACAATAGTCCTTTGGTAATAGTGTCATACCTAGAAGGTATTCGTCCATCACAATTTATGGCGCCGCGTTTGACACACAATAGTCCCGGTAAGAGTGCCAATTTGTGAGGTATCTTTCCAGTCACCAACGTTTTGATGGCGCTGTTGCCGGATTGGGATACAATAGTCTTTTTGGTAATAACGCCATAAATTTGTATATGTCTTTGGTCCAACCAACAAGTTTTATGGCGCCGTTGCCGGGGATCGAAAGAATTTAGTAGATCAATATTCAGACGAAAGAAGGAAATACTAATTTGGACATTTTGAAGAAAAAGAACAAAAATTGTTTTTCAAGGCAGTGGTTATTTTTTAGCCACTAACTTTTAACAAGCCATATTGAAAATATTTGTTGGCCTGACTAATCCTATTAATGCGTGTTTATTTCAGTGGAAAATTTAACGCATAGGAAACAAAACACTGATCTGATTCCAGATACCTGAATTAGGTTAACACTCAAGCTCGAGAAAAACGGTAAGTGGTGAAAATCCCAATGATGGCGTATGAAAGGCAAGCACCAGACCAAGGACAAAGAACAAGAAATTGTAAGACCTCCACTCACTGATACAATGGAGGAATTTTGGAGACCTATTATTCATGATGAATACTGGTGAATCGGGACAAATTCTGCCAATGATGCAAATAATTTCGAATTGAAGCCACCGACATAATGGTTCGAAGAATAATAACATCGGGTCATCCCATTAAGACCCAAATGAGCACCGGGAAGGTTTCGGGATGCAAACACGCAGCGAATCGCAGACCAGGTCATGGTACCATTATTCGCTTTAAGATAAAGAGCCACATGGTGCGACTCTCACCATATGGTTCTCGTTGATACATGGGAGGAGCTTGTGCTCATCGTAGATCTTCTTCCCCATCACTCACCTCGTAGAGAGAAGAGGGAGATAAATTTGTGTTCAAATAGGGAAGATGAGAGCCTTTATAAAGACGGGAGAGATTCAAAAGATTGCTGAAAAAGATGCCCGATGCATGGAATAGACTGAAGACCCGATGGATGATAGTGTATCATGCCTTGAATGATACATCTATACATTATTTGATGTCATTTCTGATATTCAAACAGAAAAGTCAGGGTAGTGCAAGAGATCCGATTGAGGACTCAAGGTCAATATGAAAACTCCATCGAAGTTTTCTTAGTATCAGAGGAGGAAGAGGAAGCCATGGAGTCAGCAAGATGACAGCCATGGAGGCTGCTGGAGCTACCATGGTTAGAATGGACGCAAGAAAAGATGCACACCGCTCATGAAATGGGGAGTACGAGAGGGAACTATTGAAAGGAAGTGCCGACAAATCTAACCGAAGAAATCCGGGCTTTATGACGCCGAGGAGGTTAAGGCACAGCCAAGAAGTTATCACTAAACCAAATCCTAACTCCGCCAAAGACACTATCATCCAAGACCGAGAACCATGAAAATTTTTCATACGTGGGTGGAGGGCCTCACAAGGCCAAGGCATGAACAAGATCCTCGCTAAGTGATATCGCAGCTCACCAAGGTTCCAACAAATGCCAGCAAGGGAGGAGGAAGCATAAATGAATATCGTATCGAGCGTAGCTCAACCATCTCAAGATCAGGTCACGCGCATTCACGGGAGCACATAGTCATAAATCTCCATGAACAAAAGTTTGCGTAATCGAAGCCTCAAATGCCAATTCTCAAATTTCGAAGACTACAAATGCCTATCTCAAGAACTCCGGAGACAATAACAAGTAACTAGCCCTATCCCCATGAACTGATAAAAGATGCCTTTCCTAGGATACAAAGAAGAATCCAAAGATTCAGGAGGTTTGCACTGCATGTAAGACTCGAGGAAGCATGTAAAAAGATGAAAGCAATACAAAGAGGGAAGGTTCTGATAATGCAACAATGGAGAAAGAAAAGAAAGAGAATAATGTCTGGTAAAGGTACAAAAGAAGAAAACTGTAATAATCGCTCATAGTCCCATTTCCAATGTAGGTCATAAATCAAAGATATAACGCTGCGCGTCTTGAAAACCTTTTAAAGTCGAGATCAGCATGCCTTCACGTATGGTTACTATATGCCACTTTATGCTAAATTTTGAAAGACATACCGAGCAAAAGAGAAAGATTGTCGATGAAGGAATTCAGAATTTGATTGTAAAATCCAGCAGTTAAAGATTCAAAAGAGAGTCTACTGCAAAGACGAAGGATCCAGAGTCACCCATTCCCGTGATCATTAAAGTTTCAGCTTTTAAGGCTCTCTCGTGGTCTGTGCCAAAGATCAATTTAATGCCCTATTCTATTGCCAAGAAGTTAAGTTTGGGGGAGCTTACTCCCACTACTGTTACACTCCAAATGGAAGATAGAACCATGGCAAACTGAAGGAATCATAGAAGATGTGGCCGTAAAGGCGGGGGGGAACTTTTATTTTTCCAATATTCTTATTGGTGTTCAGATATGGTGGAAGATCTACAAGTCCTCCGCTTACTGGGAAGGCCATTCCTTGCAAATGGAGCAATAATCGATATAAGGGGAATTCTCACTTTTAGCGAAAGAAGAGACGCTTGACTTCACGAATCAAGTTTGAGGAGTTTGTATTATTGCAGAGGGAAGATGTAGTCAATAAGATGTATATGTCAACAACTCTGAATTTTACTATGATTGTAATGCCCAATTTTCAATCAATGAAAAGTAGATGAATTCAGCAGATCTGGAAAGATTTTGATTCAGGCTTTCTGACACGCACTATATTGTTCGGAGAGTGATGAGTTCAACAAACTGAGGTGAAAAGAGACCAAATTGAAGAAAAGGAATTTCATCAAGAAACCAAAGGAAGAAGGGCTAGTTTTAAAGGTGTTGCCAAGTCATTTAAAGTATGCTTACCCGAGCCGCAAAGAGTAAACCAAGTAATAATTGCTAGACTTAGTGATGCCGAGGAACGTAGGTTGCCGGAAATTGAGAAATCATAAGGAGTCTATACTTGGTCTATTGAAGAGTTAAAAGGTATCACCCATCAATATGCATGCACAAGATATTTGGTAGAAGAAAATGCCAACCGCGAACATCAAAGGAGACTTAATCCACGAAAGCAAAGTAGTCGTGAAGGAGGTACTAAAATGGTTAAATGTCGGTTTTATCTATGCAATTTCGTATAGTCCTCAAGTTAGCTCAAATTCATGTGGTTCCAAAGAAGGTGATCATCATGATCCGCTATGAAAGAAATGAATTAATTCCAACAAGAACGGTGTGAGTTGTGATGGAGAGTATGCATTGATTACAGAGCCGAACATCCCAACCAGAAAGATCACTCTCTTCATTGATCGACAAGTTGGACAGATTAATGACATCCTCATTTTTGTTTCTTAGACTCGGCATTCAGCAACCAGATTGCAATTACACCTCGAGGACTAAGAGAAGACCACATTCACATGCCCCTATGGCACCTGCCTTCGGGCATGCCATTTGGCCGTGTGTGTTCCCATACTTTCCGTAGATGTATGATGTCGATGTTCCAGATTTGGTTGAGTGGGTCATGGAAATTTTTATGGATGACTTACGTTGTATGGGTCTAGTTTTGAACAATGTCCGAACAACTCCGAGACGCGATCAAAGATGCAAGGACAAACACCGGCACAAATTTGGGAAAAATGCCATTTCATGGTAATAGAAGGTATTGTTCTTGGTCATAAAATTTCAAGCATGTGGCTAGAAGTGACCAATCCAAGATTTCTATTATCAAAACCTCGCACTTGCATAATGTAGAAAGTGACAAGGGAGTTTCTCGGGGCATGTCGATTTTATAGGGAGATTCATCAAAGACTTCTCAAAAATAGCCGTAATTCTTCACTACGCAGATTACCTGGTACGACATAAAAGCTTGATTTTATGTTCTAAGGCACCCTTTTGAAGAAATCAAGATTAGATTGGTTCAAGCACCTATCATGGTCGCACTGTGATTCGACTGGGATCTGAATAATGCGTGATGCCGCTGATTTCGTGAATGGGGCTTTATCAGCAGCAAGAGAAATATTCTGAGCTATATACTATGCTAGCAAGAACCTTCAATGAAGCACAAGAAAATTATTCCATAACTAAAAGGAGATGCGCCATGTTGTTTGCTTGTGAGAAATTGTGCCATACATTCGGGATCCCATGTTATAGTTCATACAGACTCATGCAACATCAAATAGTTCCATGTCAAAAAGGAAGCTAAGCCAAGACCGATAAGATGGGTGCTACTACTGCAAGAGGTTTGATCTGAAATTAAGGATGTATGGTTATATTTGGCTGTGATAGCTGGATCACTTGTTCGACAGAAAGAAATCGGGACAGAGGAGGAGAAGACAAGATTAAAAGAGAAACTTCCAGATGAGAAACTATTTCACCAGGATTCCAAATGCCATGGTATGTCGACATTGTGAATTACTTAGCTTACGGAGAAGTTCCCTTCTCGACCACCCACCAACAAAAAAGAAAGCTCAGATCGACAAATATGTATTATATCTGGGATGACCCACTGTTATTCAAAAGAGGTGCTGATATGATTATAAGAAGATGTGTGCCAGAGGGTGAACAAAGCAGAATTATGAATGAATGCCATGCATCACCATATGGGGGGCATTTTTCTAGAGAAAGAACAACTCATAAGATACTCCAATCAAGATTTTATCGCTCACCGCTTTCTGCAGACCTGCATCCACTGTCAAATTATGGATGTATGCCAAAAGATTGGAAATACGCAGAAGAAATGAAATGCCCCTACGAGCATATCGGGTGGTGCACCATGTATAGGAGATTTATAAACCTTTCCCACAATCATTTGGAAACCTATATATACTGCTAGCAATGGATTATGTTTCCAAATGGGTGGAAGAGTTGTTCATGAATGATGTTAATGGCTGGGGCCAGGAGTTTCTTACAAAATAATATTGAAAGCGCATCGGAAATTGGTCTGGTAACTTATCATTAGGTGATGGGGAAGCCATTTGCAAACAAAATATTCGCAAAACTCATGAGCATATGGGATCACATAAGGAGTCTAGCTTATCATCCCTGTAATTAATGGATATGAGATCATCAGGAGATTAAAGATCTGAAAGATCAGAGTTCTAAGTAGAAGGATTAAGTCTTCCAACTGATGATGCACTTTGCTTTATGATCAGAGCCTGAAACCCCATTGAATGTCTCCATATTGTTTTGAGTAAACCATGTTACTCACTTGAATTGGAATACAAAGCTATGTGGGCTATCAAGAAGCTGAATTTCGATTTCAAAATGGAATGCGAAGAGAATTATTTGCAATCTAATGAATTGAAGACTCCAGAATGGAAGTCATGATAATGCTAAGATCTATAAAAAGAGTAAGACAAAGAAATGGCATGATCAAAGGATTCTTAGGAAAGAGTTCAGAGAAGGATCAAGTTCGCTTATTTAACTCCCGTGATTAAGATTATTCCTGTGAAAATTGAAATCAAAGTGGAGTCAATTACATATCGTGATGTCAAGCAATTACATTTGGAATAGTAAATATTAAAGACCGATACGGGGAGGAATTTAAAGTCAATGACAAAGAGATTCCACATTAATGTGCTGTGGAGGAAAGAAAAGCAGAGCTGGCGCAAATGTCAAACAGAAGAAAATCAAAACAAAGAAGTCCAAATTTGGCGATAAACCGAGTGTACCGATGGGGAGGCAACCATAGAGACTTTAATTTCTCGATTTAGACTTTGATTTTTTTAGAATTCACCTTGATTTTCTTTTCTAGTTTTATAATGTGATTACCGAATGAGAGTTACTTTTGTTTACTTAAACCTTTCTATAAATGTTGCGCAGTGCTTATGCAAAAAAAAAAAAAAAAAAAAATGCAAAGGAAGGAGAGGAAATATACCTGTGAATTGGCTGTGAATATTGGTCAAAATGGGGAGTATTTTTTTTCCTATAGCAAATTCTTCAGGAAATCAATAGAATATATGTTTGAAATTCGCTGTGAACGGATTAATTGACGCCGAGAATTTGAGAATTGATAAAGAATGAAAAGCTGTATGTTCATTAAATATAAGGCAATTGGGTAAGACCGGGTCGCCACAGTGAGCGGCTCCTCCAAAATACTGGCGAGGACGCGATAACCCTAACAACAGCGGAAACACTCTGCGTCACCAGATAACCCGGTCCTCCTAAAGCTTAAGTATGTCGCGACAAAACAATCATATGTCACATATTGAGGCGATCGCCACCGGGCGCTTTGACTTACCAAATACGATGCGCACACGATTTTCAACTTGAAATGCGGTCATGCGCAATAAATGAATCATAAAATATCCCATCGCTAATTGCATTGCAATCGCTGAGAAACTCCCTCCACTATTATCTTATTCTCGACGCCAATTCACCTTCGCCTTCGTATATTCTCTGCTTCGATTCTTGCAAAACTCCTGGGTCCAAATCTCTCCAAACCTCTCTGATTCTCCATAGCTGTCGAACGGCCACTCGGTCCCGACCCGAACGAATCAAGAGAAACATGTCACCAAGAGCTGGTTCATCCTTGAACCCATGAGAGCATCAGCCGGGGCGTAACAACCTCGAGATTCAACCAATCATGTAGGCAAATACATACAAAGTGAAAGACAAGGTGGTAGAAGAAGAAGATGCTTATGTCGAGGAGGTTTTTTCCAATACGCAGTAAGTATTATGTCGATATGGCTCATTGAGAAAGAGGATTCAGTAACCCTATTTCCCCTTTCAAGGAAATGATAGAACAAAGTGTGGTACTCTCTATAAGTACCAAAGTCTAGATATGCAGCGGGTCCGGGAATTTACTCCAACTTTGTATGAAGAAGGACAACTCAGATACGCCGAGGAGCTCGGGGTTCCATACTGGCAAATGCCATTAATGAGGTGTACCTGGATGCAGGCAAAGGCATAGCCCAAATTTAAGAAGTCTAAAAACCCGAACCGTGAGAAGATTTGGTTTAATCTGATAGACGGTGCTACAATAGATCAAGAGAAAAGAGCACCAAAGATAATCATTGTGCAGACCTTTGCGAGGAAGTTGGCGGTATGGTTTTATTTCCTGACCTCTGTTATGGTCCCAACCAAGCATGTATGCACAGTAAGGGAACAAGAAGCCATCATCCTTTATGCCATACTAAGAGGGTACAAGCTCAATGCAGGAGCAGTGATTGAAAATTCTGTCATCGAGATGTCATGAAAAAACAAAGAGGTTTGATCCTCATCCAACAACCATCACTGGGGCTTTGTCAAGGTCAGTGAAGGGAACATGTTAAGAAGAAGAAGTCCCCAAGGCTTCACCATTAACCCCGACCTGTGGTAAGTGGTGGCAGAATTTACAGTGTGGGTCACAGAAGCTAGATTTGAAAGAGAGAATGAAAGATAAGAAAGAGGGATGTCTCTTCTCGTTAGGATCATAGAGAACAAAACCAAGAAACATTGTACCTGTATGGGAATACTCTATGTTTACAAAGAGGACTGAACCGGGATGAGACAAGTCCTATAGATTTCACTCACCTCATCTGCCGCCTACCAATGAAGAGTAAGAGATTTCGTAGAACTCAGAAAAGCTCTAGAGAGCCCAGAAAATAATCAAATAATTAGAGATGTTTGTTTCTATGTGAAAGGCAGAAGAGTTATAAGAGAAATGGAGCACTCAACAGCTTCGTAGAAGATGTGTATGAAGCCTGAGCTGCAAAGAAGAGATCAACAGTGGGAAGAGGGAACCGAATAGAAGCAGGAAATAGCATAAGCAGATAAGAGAAAGAAGCATAAAATGGGGTTAAGAAACGAGCGTAAGGGAGAAGCGCTTTAAAAAATCCTAAAGCAAAGAAAAGAAGAAAGGTTCGAAGCGAGTCGGAGTGACGAGATCGAGACTCACTCAAAAGCTTCAAGTTTAGTCGCCGAATCATTCTACAACAATCGCTTTGATCGGCGACTTTAACCTAAACTTATAAAAGAGTGGATGCGCATCTGCGCTCGGGCACCAAGGGAATGTGTTAAAGGATTCAAATTTTCTCTATATGCAATCAAGCCAAAGACTTTGAGAAGAAGATGCAAGAAAGAGAGGCAGCTGATGATAACTGATGCAGTGATATATGATTTGTCGAGCAAATTCTGATTCATTAATATGAAGACTATTCAAATTTTTAGAGGTCACATCGACGGAGAACAATATAAACACATTAGGAAAACTAGATATGATCTGAACGAAGCCGATCTCATCAATGAAGTGTTCCCGGAAGAGCAAAGAGAGATAGTATCGTGCAAGTAGTGTGTTAAATGGAACAAATCAACTTAATACGGGCTACCCTTGATCCGGGGATCCTCCCGATATCCTTACTCCTCAGCAAAAAGAAAAAATCCTTCCATTGATTCTGTCAATCTTTCCACTTTAAGAGTGTTAAATTCTGGTCCTGTACAATCTCAAATAAAATAAAGAAACTTGCTTAATGTGTTTACAGCTAGATCAGGTTTGTGATTTTTGTTTGACTGTTTGTATCAATAGTAGGATCGAGTTCGTGAGTGAAATTGCTGATATATCATAACTCGAACTAGTTGGTAGTAATTAGATTAGAAAGGGGGTTGAATGCACAAATAAAATGCAGAATATGGCAAAATAATATATCTGACTGAAACACAATTTCAAATTGGTTTGAATCATTACTTAGTCTAAAGAATAAGATGTTATAAGAATCATGAACAAACACTTTTGAAGTGATTTGTGCCATCCTTGAAAGTTTATTTATTCTGAATATCCTATTCACAGGTCATATATATTTTGGTTCCAAGAATATTTCAAAACAAAGTTTTATTCTCGAATAAGCTAATGAGGTCTCCACCCTTCCCCGAGGAATCAATCCTCCAAAGAACCTGATTCAGCAAAGAATTCAAAAAGAGAGGAAGAAATAAAGTTTGGGAGAAAATTTTGAGAACTCAGAGTGCCACATATGCTGAATGAAGAGGAAAAAGATCTACATCGAAAATACAAAGCAGTAAAGAGTCATGAATAGGTTTATCTGTGGTTCACCTCAACACTAAGTTCTTAGGGTGCTTCAACAATCTAAAACTATCTGCCATATGGTATGGGAGTTACTAACCCAAAGTTCAAGCAAGGAGTGTTAGAAAGCTTCATAGCTAAGAAACATTTAAAAATTATTCCACTGGTGATGAGAGCAAAAATTCTCTAAATAAATTATGAATGAGAAATATATTACGCTTTTGAATGTTGGAATGGTAATCATAGGTATCCCCAAACACAGTTGGGGAGTTTATTAAGGAAACCTATGAGAAAAGGGGCAAAGAGACAGAGTAAGAAAGAAAAGAGTATTGGTAATCTTAACCTAAAAATCTCATCCATCCTGTCTCCCTGCCTGCTCAACATTACAAGCCCAAAAGACTTGATTGATCTTGAAGGTTGTAATTACCTACATTAGTGGAGATCAATATGAACAACAAGCCTATGGAATTTGGAAAATTAGGAAAAGATCAAACCGTGAACATCCTCTAAGGGTTAATTGACTCATTAAAGAAACGGAGAGAAAACCAATTATATTTCGCTAGATAAATTAACTATACCGGTTTATAAAACAATTTCAACAATTTTGTTTTGTATGTTAGAAAGAGTAAAAAACTGACTTTGATCTGATCGAAGCTATTATATGAAAGAGTCATTTCTTGGGGTTCTTTCACTAAATTGTTGTAAATCTGTAAAATAATTAAATGTCTTGTTTATACAAACAAATCTTTTCTTCGTCAGGTGACGCTGCAAAATTCTGCTTTAGTGAGTTTTAATGAGCTTAGTGTCATCTATTCGTCCATTTTTCTAATTGATTTTTATATAAAAACGACCGATTTATATGCAAGAATATGGAATAAATCCACCTTAAACCGCCTAAAACAGTAATCAAAAGAAAGCGCACTCCGGCAGCAAAAGGAGCAGAATGTGCTGCTGCACTCATAGTAATCTGTCATGGAACAGCAGAAAGAAGCTGCAGTAAGGATTTAAAGAATGACAATGGAAGCTTTTACGTAAATCAAATGTATATTCGTGTTGCAACTACAAAGCTCCAAATATGAAATAAAGCTGATTTGAAGACAAACTGAGTTGGCGCTTAAAAGAACTGACCAAGGGTCAAGAACTGAACTGATAAGAAGAAGATGTCACATATCAATCAGGTCATTTAATGATTCGATCCCGAGCAGCGGAAACGTCGCACGCTTCCGCGAAGTTCGCGGTCAAGATAAACGAATGATCGCAACGATTTACGTTCGACATCGCTAGCCTTACGCGACATCGTGATGCATCGGTGCCAGCGTCGCGATTAAGATCGTCGCCGCGACATCAACCGGCGTAGTTGAGTTCGTCGGTCCCAACGCGGCGCACAGCTTGTAAGAGGCGCCGCGACAATACCGTTGTCAATGCATCACCGTAAGACTTCGGAAACGCTTTATATCAAGAAGATGTCGCTACATCCGCCGCGAAAAGTTAATCGCGCGGTCGCGAATAACATCCGAACGCTGATGTCACTGCGAGAGTGAGGTCGCATAACGATTTCAGTCGCCGTGGACATCAAATGCATTACGCTAAGGTCGCTGGGCGCCCTTAAGTTGTCGCGACATCACGCATAATTACAAAGACACGCTTCGCGACTAAAACAAAGGCTCGCGACATGACTAAAGACAACAAGAGGTCGCGACAAGAATCGGCGTCGGACATCAACAACCATCCGGCTATTTAAATCCGCATTCAAAAGAAGTGTATCAACAGACCAAAATCATAACCCTTATAAATAACGTTACTCAACAACGCGCGCAGCTTCGCCACAAAGATCGTACCGTTTGGCGTTCGTATTTCATTCTCTATTTTCTTAATTTTAGATTATTATATTTGCTATTAATGATTTAATCCATATTTAAAGCGTTTAATAATGTGATTTTATTGTTTTTTCAAATTAACGAATCGGCTATCGAATCAAAATTTGATTCTTTGCTTACACGCCCGACATATGTTTTCTGATCAGCCAATGGCTGGTGTAATTTAGTAATTGAAACCCGGGCCCCATTGAAATGGCTCTATTGTTTGAATGAACTTTCTGTAATTATCATTGATGCCGAACTTCGCCTTATAACTATCGCTTGTTTCTGATTTGTGAATTATTCCTATTGCTGCCTTCTGATAATTATTTACGATTGTTTCACACAAGTTTCCTGAAAGCCCTCTATGATAAGTGTGATATGCACTCCCAGGAGTGATGAACAATTTCGAAGGTATGCGAAATTATTGACAATCTAATGTGGATCTGCAGAACAAATCGATACATCCTCTTCTAACTTCCTGAAACCAGAATGAGCTGAAAGTGAGTTATCAATTTAAGCATGCAGAGTTCGGTTTCAATTCGAATAGCAATTTCATCTCAGCAGTTACAAAGATCAATCACAAAGAATGAGCTGGCCCAATTTTGGAGGAAGAGGAACCAGAGAAACCCAGCAATGACTACACAGTGAGTTGGTTTACATTCCATGTTACGGTGATAAGCATCAGAGAAAGAAAAATACCCGTAACAAGGCTAACCAGCTTTAAAAGTAGTCATCTACCACCGCCTTCAAAGAAACATGAAGGTGAGATGATGAACGGTGGGTTTGATAGATCTCAACTTACCACCCTTATTCCTTAGACTAGCTTTAAAGATCAGGGTTCAGCAAAGAAAAAATTACCGTACATGTCAGAGGGAATCGATTCTTCACAATAGCTTTCAGCTGTTCCTTGATAGATAATCGAATCAATTAAATTTGTCATTTCATTAGTTCAAGATTCATTTCATTCATTATTCATTCATTTTTCTTTCAGATTTTTCATTATTTTGGGCTTTCACCGATTCAAATTATCTATCGTGAAATTCAAATAAGATAGCTCGAGTAGTCAGTAGTTGATTGAAAATTCGAGATCTCGTGGATCGATATCTCGACTCAACCACCTTATTACTTGTTCGACCGCATCAGAAAGATGATGGATCAAGACAAACTAAAACACTGATTTCACTGAATAAAATGCTCTTAAAGAATACACAGCTGCAAAAAATGCGTTGTTGCATTATTATAGATTAGACAATTGTCCTTTGCATGAAAAGTCATAAATTTGTATACATCTTTTTGGTCCACCAACAAGTTTTATGTCGTTGTTTTATTTAGATAGTTAGTCTTTCGTATATATCATAAATTATACATCTTTTCGTCCGCCCAACAAGTTTTACGGCGCTGCTGTCGGGGATTAGACAATAGTCTGGGTAATAACGCCATAAATTTGTGGTATGCCTTAGGTCCAACCACGCACTTACTTAGTTAGGTGGGCAACTCAAACTTGTGGTACTCTCCATTCCTTGTCCAAATCAAAGGAAAAATGTGTAATATTTTCTATTTTTAAACCTATGAAATGGAATAATCAGGGTAATCCACATGCAAGAAATGCTGATAAATCACCCTAAAATGACACTGCCATCCATGATTTGGAAAACCATAGGACCTGGATTATGAAAGATCTCCTTTCTCAATGACAATAATATTCCCGATTAAGTCTTTTTTATTTTGATTCAATCTATGTCGTGGATGCTTATTTGTCTATTTCTTCGCTGTGGTCATCATGCAAGAATGAGATTAGCTTTTCGATATGGAATTTTCTACATTGTGTTCTAACATATGCAAAGTCACACACCTTACAGTTTTATTGAAAAGGGAGTTCAAGATAGTTCAAGATCATTGATAGCCTATATATAAGTAGATTACCATTGTGTACGAATGATATTGATGATGGTTTTTGCGCTGATAATTTTGGGTGAGCTCACCATCCCTCTTAAATATACTTTTTCAATCTGTTCCTTGTTTTTCAAAGGCTCTTCTTGTCTCTTATTATTATTGCCCCTAATTAATTTTTCAGGTGTGTGGATAACAAACTGTATACAAATAAAATGATTATAGTATTCAACTTATGAGCATATTTCTTCATCTTATTAATATTTTGTGTAAAAAAAATTATCTTGAACTTTGTACCTTGAGAGTTAAAAAATATTTACAACAAAGTAAACAAAGAATTTGAGCACCAAACTTATGTCAAAGAAGGTGGATGGTAGGTAGGTTGCCAAAGGAGAATGTTTAGACATGCCTTACCTAATGAACATGAATCCTGGAAAGGGAAAGAGTGTTCATTTTGTGGCCTTGGGTAGTTGGGATCAAGATTTGTAATGCTTCTTAGGACTGCTCTCAAGGCAAGGCATTTTTTAATTTACTTGACACTGCTCTATGAGTCATCCAACTTATAAGGAATATAAAGTTAAATGGAATTGAGGTTTTTTGTTACCAAGGAACAAATGGAAGTGTTTGAAAAAGTACCCCTTTCTTAACTGATCCTAAGTCGCTTGTGCTGCCAAATGATGCAAGCCCTGCCAGGCTAAGAATCTGAATTTTCAGATTATCCGAGCCCGCTACCTAGAGATCAAACTTATGGATTTATCAGAGCTCCCACTCCGCATTTATGCAAAATGCAAGCCTTGTTTAGGTGAATTCTCTTCTATCTTCTCGTAATAAAAGACGTAAAGCTACTAGAAGCATCAATTACTATAAGTTCCACTCTCTTAACTTCCATTTTCTTTTACAGAGATATTTTTCCCCTTTTTCAGAAATCTGCAATACTTCTAATATTCTTTCTTTTCCCCTCGATAGACAACAAGATCATGTGTTGCGAAGCTCCAAAGAGTGAGGGTGTACCGATGCATACAGATACACAAAGAACAGCCCAATGCAAACCACAAAGGACTACATTAACAAGGCATAGCCACAACAATAAAGAAAATCTAGAACTTCAACATGTAGGAGTTCCAACTCAGCAGAGATCCCACTTTCGATAAGTAAGAAAGTCCCTGGACTTTTCAAACAAAGGTTCAAATGAAAATCCTTAGTCTTTGGCCAAAGCCCTTAATCTTCAAATATCCTTTGATTGAAAATTTCTTTCCAAATACACCAAAATAAGCAAGTTGAGCCAAATTCCAAACTGCTTCTTTCCCTCCCTCATCACAGATTTTTGACTGGTCAAATATCACTCAAATAGGCATGTGTGGTAACTCAAAGCCCAGAGTCACCGCCACGATGCTCGTGAGAACGCTTTGGTGATACATGTAGATTGATAGTCCTAACCTAAACTGTATCCTAACATAATCATTCTTCTCAGATTTTAAAGCCTCACTTTTATCCTAAGTTCGTTAAAATTTCGTGAAGGGTTTGCAAGTCAAGAAAGAAGAGGTGGGACCCAGGGGTGAGAGAGAAGTCCGCATCGATAGTCTAGAAGAGTTCCAGCAGCTAAAGAGCAACGACCAACACGTGGCGCAGAGGAGAAGGGTTTAGTCATGACATTTTATCCAACCAGCTTTCACGTTATAGTCAGACGCGAGTGCCAAAGCAGATCCAGAATAAGCTGCCAGCCATCGTTGCTGTGGGAGTAGAATGTAAAAACCATGTGTTAAATTTGACATTTTGGATGAGTTACTTTTATCGTTCCTATATCGAGGGATACGGAAGCCTTCATTATATTCATTCTTTGATTTAGTAATTTAATTATTATCTGCTTGCTCAGAAAGACTTGATGAGGGTCAAAATGCAAAAATCTGGTGGTTGCTTCGAATGGACCGAAGGTGGAAACAGAGCTAAAGAAAGCAAAATTTTCCAAGATTAATATCCACTATGGTGCTCTTCAGGCAAAATACATGTTTTTATGAAGGTCCTGTGTTCATTTAATGTATCATAACTCTTCTTGATAGTTTGCTTTGTGGCTTATTAATTTCTTATTTGAAACCCTGGGTGTCTCGCTCTTCTCTAGTGGCAAGTTGAACACTTGAAGAAAGGGAATGTAGTAAATGTGAGAAATTTTAGCCTGAAGCAAACTCTAACTTTGAGATGGTTATCAACAAATGCAAGGCCTTATTCAATTTTTAGATCGTCGGGAGACCAAGGTCGCTAAGCTAAGACATCCAATGGGCTTACAATTCTTGATGTATATTTGGTATATTTCATACATAAAGTTATTCGTTAATCCTGAGTCGATAAACACCAAATTCCTCTTTGTGTTAATCATATATCAGAATGAAATCTAACTTATTTTCAGCAGAAGTTATTTAATATTTTCAGTTTATTAACCCAAAATTTATCGGTGAGTTCTGCTGGGATTCCCGGGATGAAGTGGTTATATTTTAAAACTCAAAGATAGCATTTGCATGTCTGTTTATCAAATTATGACGAATTATTTGAAGAACCTTTTTTTCCATTTTTACCGAGATTAAAATCGACAACAAATCGATAATTGTGTCTTGAAGGTGAGTCACGCACAAAGGTCTTTGTTTAAGTGACAATAAACTCGAACATATTGCAACAATTTTTTTTTTTTTTTGGATTTACATAAACTTCTATTAATGCTTTAACATGTTCGGGCTCCGGATCTTGGCTAAAGAAATAATGACAACCCATCTCCTGCCTTCATTCATCTATTAATCAATCTGTTGTTTCTGTGGAACTATTTCTCCCAATTAGATTGTCCACCAAGCTTTTCTTCCATTTGCGCAATTTGCCTCATTCGTCAACAATCCGTTGTGTCCTGGAAATCACATCTTCTCATTTCTCGATTTGTCGCAGAAGCCGAGAGACTCACCGCTTCTTCAAAGTCTTCTTAACCGATCCGCATAAAATAATCAAGATATGCTAAAATCAGTCAGTCAGGCAGAGTGAAGGTTGGAATCAATAAATACCGCCATTTCATTGCTTCAAGTTTTGTTTGAAAGATCGCGCTTATGATAACTGTTTATGGTAAGGTTTAATCAATGCATCCCTGAACAAGGCCTTCCTCATGCAAAAGAAGGCGGAAAATTGATTCCATCCTAGATATTAAACCAAAATCTTACTTTTTTTTATATTCATTTTATAATATGGAGTATTCGTAAAGCATTTCAAATATTTCAAATATAGCCAACCAAGCCAATTATAACTCCGTTTGGTTTTGCGAAAAACCAAGAAAGAAGGGGGAATGGTAGGCGCAAAGAGCAAAGATAAGCTTCATTTTCTACTAAATTCACGCTTCAATTGGGGCCAATTTAAGAAGAAAATTAACATGCAAATTTCGATCCCACACACTTCGCAGCCAAACACGTTGGTGTTGTATGAGGAAGCTGACTTACCACCAAACGCTCACTACGGGGATGACGATACGATTAGCATTAAGCCCATAACCACTTTTCAACACAAAATCTAAGGCCCAAAATAAATGAAGCCATGAATTGTCGCACGACACTCCAAAGAAATGGTGTCATCAGATTTATCAAAATGAACTAAAGGCAAATAATCGCCAATAGAGTCATTTCTTTCTTTTCTTAACTCTTTTTTTCGGCCTTCGCAAAAACTGATAGGAAAGAAACCAACTTGTCTCGCGGAATCTTGACCAATTCGTCAAAACAGAGGGAGTCCGACTCATCGCAAAGCTAATCGCCATTTCCAAAGATCACCAATACAACAAAAGATGCATATAACCATGGTCCCGTGATTTGTTTGAGGCAAGAAAGATTTTACAGGCCATCTCCGAATTAACAACCAAAAAATACAATTGTAATAAATAATAAAATCAGCAAATAATCCATTAATTGAAAAAATGCGAGAAATGAAGCGGATTTGTTACATGATGACTGAGGTTAAAAAAATATCTTACTTAAATTATCCGAGTTAATCTGAAGTTTTGTATTCGTAGCAAAGAATGGCCAAAGATGGAACCGATAGACGCGATCCGCAGACTTGACCTCATATAATCCAACACTACGCAGCGGTCTACGATTACTAAATGCCGCACGCTTCGCGCGCGAAAACCGATTTAATTCAAATGTCGTGAAGTTACAACAAAGGCAATTAGTTCCACAGTTGGCTGCGATAAAGTCAGTCGTCGTGTGCCGGGCGGTTTATGCCGGATTCATTTCGCCGGTACTATACTGACAAAAGATCATTTTGTTATTAGTCGCACGTCAAATCATCGTACCCTTTTCCCAAATCATGTGATTCTTACAAACTTTAAGAGAGAGTATATATATGTATATATATATATATATATATATATATATATATATATATATATGTATATGTTTCATTATCTATAAGAAAGAAATTAAAAGTGTTCCAGGTCTAAATAAAAGATCCAATAAAAAGGTAACTTGAATCAGATTTCCAAAAAATGTAACTATAGTCTTACTTTACAAAAGGGTACTTGACATTTTTAACCATAATACATTTGAGCTGCTACTTAAAGTAAACGTTAGGGATATTCTTAAACCAAACAAATTTAAGAACAAAGTAAGACATAAGAGCAAAACTCACAGTTATTTGGCACTCTTATCCTTACAATGATCTAAAATTTGTCTCTGATCATCTGGTTCAAAGCTCTACCAAAGCGGCATGTCTGGTCTCCAAGTCCCTTGACGAGTCTATTTGGATCGAGTCTTTCTAATATTTTGAAGGGTTTTCATTTTCAACTGCCATTGAAGTTAAACATATCAGAAATGGTGAACATGTCGCCCTACCACCCCCATTTTTTATTCTCTTTAAACCAATCTTCAAAATCTTCACATTGAATACAAATTATATCTGAATATCATTATAACATTATGGTGAAGAGCAGATTTGCTGCAACACACGCATTCACGATTTAATCAAACAGAGCGCCACTGTGATTTGCATTTATTTGTGAATCGACTTGCAAAGAGTAACACAGTGAAATGATTTATTTTGTGATATTGTTTATTGGTGTGCCTGAGATTGTTTTATATTATGTACATTAAGAGTGTATAATATAGAAAATATTTATTCTATAATTAAACATATAAATAAGAATGATTAATATTTATAATTATTTAATCTTTATATTGATGAGTTTAAATAAATAAAATTGATTTGAGGCAACAAATTAAAATATTATATGAAATTTAATTCTATTTTTATATTCTTCCTTTTGAGCCTTGTCTTTTCTTCATATTTGTTCTTTGATTTTCTCAAATTTTTGAGAACCAAACATAGCTCCTAAAAATCGTAATATAATAATTATCAAACTTACTAATTACAAAACATTATCTTATATTAATCAGTAAAATACAATTAAATGAATAGTAAATAAAATAATGTGTGACTTAACCCTATTTTTACTTTACTTAATTTCTTTTTTCTTTCCTTTGCCTTTTCTTTAGCATTTTATGGGAATCAAATATAGCGTAGATTAATTCTAGTGGGAGCAAATTGAAGCATAAATCACTTAAATAATTTAATTAATAAAAATTATATTTTACTTTGATTCAAAGTACGTATATGGGTTCAAATCTTAATATAAATAATTTTTTTTTCCAAAATCTCTGTGGGGCATTTCCTAAGCTTATAGCATGTCCGCCGAGCATACGCTTGGTCTCGATGAGCTCCCGGCTTTGTTCCTTCTTTGATCGATATACATACTGAAAGATCAGATCCAAACTAAGCACGTGGAAGATATGGTGGAGAACCACCAGCAAGAAAAGGTTTCTTAGTTGAGTCACTCACCAGATATGTTAATTCATTACAAGAATATAAATGTGGGCATCCAGAGTTCCATTCTCAGAAAATGGCAAAATCGTAATTCTGCTAAAAACTGCACTTATTCTCTAGATCTTTGACAGATTAAACATCAGCTCGTTGAATCTTCGTAGTTCCAGCTGCACAAATTTCACAGCAATTCGAGATAGTCGTAGTCAAGACGCTTTTCTGAGGCATCGTAGTTCGGGTGCCGTAAACCAATTTCACGCTGCTAAAGTCAGATATAACACGACTGCACCCATAAGTGGTATGAGTTGAGAATGATGAAAATGGATACCGAGATAAGGTCGAATGTCAAAATCAAAATGAAGTATAAAGTATTATTATGAAATTTGATTTCAATACTAAAAAGACGAAATAAAGAGTGATCTCCCCTTACAACTTGAAATACAAGCAAAACGTGGGAGATGTTGAGGAAACCAGTGAATACTGTTTAGATGTTTAGAGAGAGAGAATACTTCCTCTAGATTTTGCAACCATCTGCTCAACTCATTGATGTGAAGTAAAGTCTTCACGCTGATAGAGGTTCATGCAGATCTGTTTTAGAGCTTTGACAAACTCAGAGGTGGGGTTTCACCCTACTTGGAGTTTTACACTTTATTTAAGTGTTTTTCAATGTTTCCTACTGGGTTTGAGGCTTTGAACGGTCAGTTTTGATCGTCCCAAAACTCGGGACCGAATTATTGGAAATTATTGATTTCGTCAACACGGACTGTCAGATGTGTGTGTTGGCAAATCTATGGATTAACAATGTGGTATGTATAGGCCTGTGATTGTCGGAAACTGGTTTACTAAGTGAACCGATGATTTGTGATTTTTCGGGAATAGTAACCGAGGGTTTCACTATTCCCGAAACAGTGTTCTAAAAATATATTTTTGTGAATTAATATGTTTGGTCGAGTGATTCAAGTCGAATTGTTTCATATTGATCATTAGCCCATTGAGGCTGGTCTCTGATGTGATGAAATATATAATTATATAACATGATCAGGTGATTGAATTTTATGTGAATATATGCATGAAAGGTAGAATACATGACATAGACTTAATGAATGGTACTTGGCATTCATATGTATTTAAGTTAACCCTAGGATGAGGAGTGCATGAGGTGAGTCTTAGAGAAAATGGTTCGGAGGGTTGTCTAAAATATTAATTATCGAGTGGTAGTTCAAATTAAAATATCAATCGCCTGGAGATCTAATCTTATAATCGATATTTATCGAGGGTAGTCCACAAACAAAGTCACAGATCATCTGGAGACTTCTGCCCAATTGATATATATACATCGGAGGGTTGTCCACTAACAAAACAATAATTCTCATACGAGTTTAGTTAATGAGAGAGTTTTATATATTCCTGATCCGAGTTGGTCATGTAGACATCTTGGCAAGTGATCATGTGTTTGCTTGAATGTATGTTTTATTTTAAATATTGCACCAGACTAGGTGGAGAGTAGCCCACTTAGGGCGATTCCACTCATCGTAGCATTAGCTCATCCTATCGAGGGATAGTTATTATTTTATGAAAGGTGGAGCGTGGCGAGAGGGGACGCACTGGCCCTGTGGATCGAGATTGTAGCTAAAGCCTGGTTTAAGCTTGTTATGATATACATGTATTGAAATGTCCAATTTTAATATATGTATTGTATAAGAGTGAAAATATTGTAACTCTTGTAACTATTTGGTATATATTTGATCATAGTTAGTATGTATTATGAGTATCGCTTTGTGGGCCCAAGTGGTCAGACATTATCTATGTGGGATTGGATATATTGATATATTGCACTGCTTGGGACAAAGGGCGTGTGTTTTATAAGCCTGGGTAGAGCCCTCAGACAAAGGAGACTCGATTGCGGAGAATGTCGGTCACCCGACCTTCACGAAAGTGTTTCCGCGAAGCTGATTCGTAGTCAACTACCCGCTCGGGGCGCCCATAGTTGCATCGTGAGCTTAGGTATACGAATACCTAGGGAGCTCTGGTTGGGTATCCATCACCACTAGGTGTGGTTCGATGTTAAGTTTAGGTATGAGATTACCTAGGAAATCACGGGACAAAACTAGGACACTGCATGCACGTGTTTTGTGTGTTTTGTGTGATTTGGTGAATTATTGTGTGATGATGTGTATGCCATGTTGTAATGACAGTTTCCAGGTGTGCTTAGTGGATATACATATAGAAAAATTTTGAAATTTTTTATATATGTAACTCCAAACAAATATAATTAAAACTCCAATTATTGGTTTATTGATGACAAAGGTTAGAAAATTTTAATAGTAGTCTGGCAATAGAATACTTTGAGGTTTACAAGTGAGTAAAACTCGGAAAAGGAAGGTTAAATGAAATAAATTATAATAAATTTATTTTGGGAAAAGGAACAAAATTTTAATAGATTTGCAGTTGAACTCATAAAAGTTTTGAGTTGTGTGGATGCGTATTTAAGCTCTGATGTGAAAAGGAAGAAGGCTACCGATGGAGAATCAAAGAAAAACGAGAGAAAAAAAAATTGGTTTTCGCTTAATAAAGGTGTGCAAACCTAAGAAAACTAGGATAAAAATAAATTTAATAAATTTATTTAGGTGTACCGGAGAATGAAAAATATATATATGGATAAGTATTTTGTGTCTCCAAAATAGCAAATAAATGAAAAATGATAGTATAAGAAAATAATATAAATTTATTCTACACAGGTGAAGAAAATAATTTTCTAAGGTTTCGTGTTGTAAATGAAGAAAATGAGTAAAGGCAGTCTTGAAAAAATCAATCAATAATTAGATGTGGCTTTGAAATAATTTTAAAAATGAATTTTGAAAATAAAATGTTTGTTGAAAACAATATTTTAAATGCAATGATTGCCTCAGACACTGCAAATGCAAGCACAATGTATACACTCGATTTACGTGTAAGATTAGTGTCTCTGGTCGTGTTTATGCCTCACAGATACCTGTAGATTTGAGAGTTAACCCACATAAAGATCAGGGATATTAGTAGAGGACAGTGATAGTGAAGGACGCCCATTTTGCAGCTATCAAAAATCACTGGCATTATCATGAGTTTTTACCTGAGGTTATAGCAAAGAATCGTTATCACACGTTTCGGTATAAGGCAGATAGGGAAGTGTCCTAGTAACTCCGTGAGGTTAGGCATCATCCTCCGAAGAGTCTGTTGTGGGGAGGAGACCCGATGGTGGCAGACCATTGGTTCATACAGATCGAAAGGCGCTGGGAGGCTACGTGAGATTACCTCCGACGCGACCAGATTAGCATCCTGCCCAACCAGAGCGAGGCCCAAATATGGTGGAAATGGGCAAGGACCTCTAAAGACCTTAGAGGAGCCTTTGTATGTGAGTTCTCTCCTAGGGATTAGGGCGAGAATAGGTATGATATGGCCTGTGTCGCAGTTGAGATCTCAAGACCATCTATGGACCCGAGGATTGGTGGACTTGTCAGAGTCTCGATGTCATT
Source organism: Tetrastigma voinierianum (assembly GCA_016808115.1). Lineage (NCBI taxonomy): Eukaryota > Viridiplantae > Streptophyta > Magnoliopsida > Vitales > Vitaceae > Tetrastigma > Tetrastigma voinierianum. Next base: position 59,969 of record JAEQBH010009043.1, on the reverse strand, counting down.
ATCCTCGGGATGGATCGCCTGGCACTATATAGGGCCCGCATCTATCAGAGCCAGGAGGTGGTTACCGCTCACACGCAGATCTGCACTGTGGTATTTCCCTCAGTGGGGACAAACATGACATTTTTCCCGCACAAGATAATGAGTCCAGTGTCGTGGATAGTTAGCTGTCGGGCTGGGCCGAGCCCACCCCGGTGGGACGAGAAGAGACTGTACTTAGATCTACCCCCAGCAAAGGAACATGGATGTTCTTCCACATAGATAAACTGGACTACCTCCACAGAGGGTCGGGACTCAGATCAGTTACATTCCCTGTACCTCACCATCCTATGACCCCATAAGATATTTTTCACTGAGTTATAGTAATCCGTGAGTTCAAATGATGTGAGCTACTAGACAAGGGGGTTCATCAGACCCAGTACTTCACCACGGGCGCCCTGCCTCTATTTGCGAAGAAGAAGGACAAGACCCTTCGACCGTGCATTGATTACCGATAATGAATAAAGACGATATCATCTGCACTATTTACTCGAGGATCGACGATTGTCTCGATCAACAGAGGAGCGCGAAGTTCACTCCAAGATAGACCTTCAGACCGGGTTACCATCACTGAGTTATGAGACAGATATCCCCAGATGCCAGATTTATGGGCACTTGGAATTTATGGTGATGCCTTTGATTGACGAACGCGCCGCCAAAGATTCATGGATCTCATGTATAGGGGTATTCCAACCTCATTCAGATTCGCCTGTTCGAATCGGGAGCTGATATTCTCATCTACCTCAACGGTCGGAAGCAGTTGAGGTCATCAGTATGGATTCATTGCGCTGTCGAGACCATCACCAGACGCCGCCCGCAGCGCGTTTAATACATGAGGCGAGATTTGGACACGGGTGTCATCAGAGTGTCACGACCCGCAGGTCGAGGCCGTGGATGAGTCGAGAGGTCAAGTCACTACCGAGATACATAGTTTCGGGATTGGTTTGGTACACCAAGATTCGAGAATGGGGCCTAAGGTCCATCAAAAGATCCAGAGTGATTTCATCTACTTTGACATGGACTCCATATGGTCGGGACTCACCTCACTCATAGAGAGAGAGATCGAGGATGCCCTGAGCACTCCTGGATGGGCCCGGTAGCAAGAGGGAGGATCAACCCTTCTAGCCTGGGGAAGAGGCATGACTCCCCCTGGCACTGAGGTTTCAGGACTGTGGCTAGACAGCATGTGAGACGGATTACCCCGCAGACAAGATCCTAGTCTGGGACATCCCGCTTAGTCAGAATAGAGAGTATGCTCATTCCTCCACACCCTAGTACGAGTTGGGAGGAACCAGCCAGTTTCGGTGCTATATGGCTACCAGCAAGACAGATGTTTAGGGTTAAAGTGTGGCCTGAGGTCAGGATGGACGCAAGCATGGGCCAGCGCTGGACCTTGTGGTGTAGATATATCAGTTGTTGATGTCATGCTCGATTACGCATGAGTCGACAGCCATCAAGTTGTCGGGTGACGATCTGGCTTCAAGGTCATTACACCAGCACACCTCCTGATTTAGACTTAGGTTAAGGCCTTTAGAGAAGCCATGTATAGATGTTCTTCCCTAGGATGTAGGGTGAGAGTTGACCTGATAGGTCAGGATTGTGAGTAAGAGATCTCCGAGATTCTGCTCATGGTGGACCCTGATCGCGTCACTGCGATGGCATTATTATGCTCGCGGTGCACTGCACATTACGTCCGGCCAGTGTGGTGCACGATGGCTTGTTCCACTACCTCGTGATGTAATAGTTTAGTTTTTTGGGACTGTATCCAATGAAGACTCATAGTTCGATTCAGAAATGAAGAGTAATAAAAGTGTGTCATAAAGCAAAAAAGGCTTTGGTCCTTGGCGGCAGAACCCGAGCAGGTGGTGATCCTCGAGATATCCTAATTTCGTAGGGGTGGTGAGACCCGTGAGCGGGTCCGAAATTTCGTGGTGAATGTAAGAGGCTCAAGTGTAAGCCGGAAGAGTTATGTTAATCGAGATGAAAACACACGGCCGTTATCACGCAGACTTTAGAGTTTGGAAAGTGATGTGAGCCTGGAGGTGCGACTCGGTATTCGATACCCCTTCGCAATTGCATCGGTGTTGTGAGTCGGCAAGGCTCCTGGTGATATGGATGTCACATGACATGGACTAGGCTGACTGGCCCACTGATTGTCACTGACAGACCTTGGGAAGGTCATTGCTACACACAAAGTAAGGGTCAGGTGTGGTTACAAGTCGTGGTGGATTATATACAGTAGCTAGAGGATCATCGCTGTTAAGGCCCTGGATCATAAGGGTAGTTGGGAGGAGCAATTGCCCTTAGTGGAATTCGCCTAACAATAGTTATCAGCGTATACGTGATGGCACCATATGAAAATGTATGGGAGGCCATGCAAAGTCACCTATGTCGGGACCAAGGTGGAGAGAGTTCCATCACCGGTCCCGATCTGATTGTAGACACTCCAGAAGGTGAGCTCGATATCGAGGACGTCTCTCACGCCAAACAGAGGTTTAGATACTAATGCCCAACTTTAGAGTTCAGGTCAGATTCACGCTCAAGGCGATGCCTAATAGAGGCGTTCGTAAGCAAGGAAAGTTATCGCCGAGGTTTATTGGACCTTTCGAGATATTCGAGAGGGTAGGCATTGTCAAGGCATCGGTTACAAGTATCATCAAGATGTCGTGTCCACGAGGTTTTTCACGCTCTATGCTTCTACATACCCGTGACCAAATTTCACGTGGTGGATCGGGGATGGACGAGTTTGATACCCATGGGACCTCGAGGAGGTCTCAGGCTCTGGATAGTCGCGGATCAGGTTTTGCGACGCATTCGCGAGGCTGTTTTAGTGCTATGGCGGCACTATGGAGTGGAAGAGTCAACGCGGAGCCGCGAGGACACGTAGATGCGGGCCACCTATCCCTTCTTGTTTAGGGATGAAGGTACGTGGTTTAGTCGTTTAAGATTTAAATGACTGTTTACATGCATGATAGAGTGCACGTTGCATATGCATGTGATTGATTGTAATTGTCCAAATTTCGGGACGAAATTCCTTTTAAGGAGGGGAGAATGTAAGACCCGAGAAATTCCACTTCGAGAAATGGCAAAATCAGATCGTTACAGTCAGGCCGTTAAAACTAATTTATTCTCTCTAGATCTCGATGATCGAAACTGATTGCAACTTTATCGAACTCTCTCAAATCTAGCTTATATGTAAAAATTCTCGTCGAAATCCGAGACAAATTTCTGAGTCGGCACGTTTTCGAGGCATCATGCCAAAATGTGAAACGAATTTCGACGACGAAAGTTGCATATAACACGTATTCATGTGCCATAAGTATGAGCTGGAAATATTAAAAAACACGTACTTGGAGATATTTCAATGTCAAACTGGGAAATTAAGGACAAAAGGGTCATTATGAATTTGATTTAGCCACTAAAGATCAAATTGTAATAGTGATCTTCCTAACTTGAAACAAAGCAAACGGGAGACAAAAAGAGGAACTAGTATTATTTTCGTTGAGGTTTTTAGAGAGAGAACACTTCTCTCTAGATTCAGCAACCGACCACAAAATTCACAGACAAGAAGCAGCGTTTTATCGAGGAGGCCTACGCAGGACTCCGGGGCTGAGAGTTTTGACAAATCGAGAGGTAGGGTTTCAATTTACTTGTGTTTTACACTTTATTTAAGTGTTTAACTGTTATTTGAGGCTCAACGATCATGTTGATCTGTCCAAAACCCTGGACCTAATGGTTTGAAATGGTTTGAGAGAATTCGCTTCTACTCACTGACTCAGCTCATACTCACTGCAAGTGCTGCAACTGGTGTCAATGGTGCTTTGGCATGCACAGGCCTGCAATGGTCGAGCTCCCAAGTTCACTAAAGCTAAACCATCAAGTACTTCTTAATAGTAACCTGAGGCTCTACCATTCCAAAACAAGGGTTCTCAAAAGATTTTTTGTGAAATCTGAATGTGTTTGGCTCCATGATCTGTTTCACCTGTTTGTGTTTTGATCATTGTTTATGAGCACTTGATGATGAAATGCGAATTAGATACATGATTGTGTGATTAATTTGTGTGAATATATGGCTGTTTATATTTACATATGACATGCATCAGAATTTAATTGGCATTATGCATTCCATATGTAATCGAGCACCTAGGATGATAGGAGGAGTGCATGAGGTGAGCTCAAAGAAAAATGGTTCGGAGGGTTGTCTAAAACACACTATCTGAGGGTAGTCCAAATTGTACATCAATCGTCTGAGACGCACCTAATCATGGAGACTGATCTGAGGGTAGTCCATTAAACAAATAATATATCAATCGTCTGAGACGACCCAATTGATATATATACACGGGAGGGCTGTGCACTAACAAATCAATAATTTCATAACAGGCTTGAAGGAAAAGATATTTGGTGAGATTCTATCCAGTTGTCATGACATTCAAGTAGATCGCGCTTGTTTTGAATGTATGTTTATTTTGGAACATTGCACCGCACTTAGGGCGTGAGAGTAGCCCACTTAGTGGCGATTCCCCATCGAGCATTAGCTCACCCCCGTCGAGGGAGGCTATTATTTTTTGGCTGTACATGGAGCATGCGAGGGGACTAGCTTATCCTATGGATTGAGGATTAGAAGAAAGCTAGGTTGTGGCTTGCTGATGATATACACATGTATCGGGAATGTCCAATTTTAATATATGTATCAGACAAGAGTGAAAATATTGTAACTCTTGTAACTATTTGGTATATAGTTGGATTCATAGTTAGTATGTATTATGAGTATCGCTTAGGCCCAAGTGGTCGTGATACTCATGTGATTGGATATATTGATATATTGCAATCGTTTGGGACATGTATATGCCGGCTTTGCAGTTTGCATTTCCCGTATAAAGCTGAGACTCTGCTCACTATGAGAATGTCGGTCATTCTGATCACGAGTGTTTCTGCCGGTCAGAGCGGGGAGATCACCTGATCCCCGAAGCCTGGGTGTCACAAAAAGAATTACTCAAGTTATCGTGAATATTGTGAAGTCTTATCGACTCGGCTGTATTAATTCTTTATAATAATGATAAACAATTAGTTGGAAGGTTCATAATGAATTATGGTTTGAACCAGCTCTTATCAGACTAGAAAAGAAGATAAGTATGAAGGGGCTATGATCCTGAGCACTCATGATTTATTGAATGATGTGTGCTAGAATTCCTTTTGTGACTAATCTCGAATTCGAAATATTTTGTGAGCTCAACTCGAAAGTGGATTTTTGGGCGAGATTTGTGATGAAGACGGAGGGTGAGGATCGTAATGGATCCGAATCTGCTAGAGAGACTCCGATTTGGATTTAGGATTTATATATATATATATATATATATATATATATATGCATATATATATATATATATATATATATATATATATATATAGGTATTTGTAGTTGTACTTGAAAACCAATCAATAAAATATTTTTTATGTCCGTGGATGTAGTTAAGATTGTTCTAACTAAATCTCCTATGGTTCTTATATTTTTTTCTTGCTTATTTTGATGTGTTTATCTTAATCATATTTTAATCTGATCTTTCATAAGATTTCAGATTTCATGAAGAGGATAGAAAGTAAGAGAATTTACTCAGAATTGTAAACTTTTAATTTATATTTTCATTTTTTAAGTGAATTCTTAAATATTTGTACACTTCATAGGTGGGAATCATATCGATATTATGATCTATTTAGAATGTTTGTAAGTATGATCTAACATTTTTCGGGCCCAACATGATGATATTATCAACCCCATAGTTATGAAATTATGGATTTTGGTTCATTTACAGAAACTTTCAATAACATTTAAGAATGTCTCAACCAACCTTCCAAGTGTAAAAACATATCTTTTGAAGTCGACTGGCTTACAAGTCAGTGACATAATTTTAATTATTTCTAAGACTAATATTCCAATAAACTTTCATGGCAAAGATAATAATATATGATTATATAGTCCATCTTATCCATTTCTTTATTCTCTCATGATATATATGTCAGGGCTATGTATGTTTATATATAGGCAACATTGCATAAAATAGTGAGCTAAGAATGGTGGTTTCACTGATGTGCAAAGTAAATTTTTGTTGATTTGCTCTACCTGAAACTATTTATCAAAATGAAATAAAGGAATATATAAGTTATCGCCTGTTAAAGTTTACTTAAGAAAATATAATTAGTACACTTATCTCCAAATCAGTGATATGTTTTTTTTAAATTTTACAATACTTTGCTTATTCAGACTATAAATGTTTTTTGTGTTAGACTATGAGACCATGAGGTGTTTTGAATGGATCTGTACATACATGAAAGATGTTTTTAAGTCATATCACGGTTATGAGTGGATCCGTGCATATATGAAAAGAGCACCAAGTTTCAAACGAGCATCCGCAGTAATCCTCGTATACTAGTCGAAAGGGACCCTTCACTAGGACCGATAAAACCTCTACCATATAACACATTGACCCAGTCCGGTGTCCACGACTACCCACAACCCGCTACGGACATCTATTTGTCTCGCATCACGACTCATATCTGAGTAACGCCTCGCTTCATAAACCAATACTCATAAAAACCTATATCATACTAAAATGATTTGTTTATAATCACTTTTATCACAATTTATACAAAACTAGGTCTTGTGCCCAGAATTTTACAAAATACAAGATGTTACCCGCCGCTTTCTTCGCCTCTAAAACTGGGATGCGTCCCATCCCCAACGCATCTTCGCCGCGACTGAAAAGCTGTCCCACTGACAAGAAGCAAAAACGCAATGTGAATCCCTGGCTTCGTTGCTCCCACCTGGCGTAGTCGCAATATAGCTATCGTAAATGATATGCAACACACGCTAATATATCACTCATGCATATATTAACAAATTTAAATCCCATACATCATTTTTAGTCAGGTTTATAATAATAACATAAACTTAGCTCACATGGGCTAAGGCACAATCCGGCGGTTCGTCTTGAAACAGCCCACAATTTCACAATCAACATGTTATTCAATTATGGAAACAACACACATCACACAAATCACACAAACAGTCCGTGGACTGTCCAAACCACACTAAGAATTTATTCACTTGGTCCAGATCTGAATCAAGTCGCCTACCATCCAGCCTCAACAAATCCCATCCATTACATGACCCTCTTAAGCAAAAAGCAAACAAGTAGGAGAAAAACCCCTACCTTTCTCGGAGTTGTTGAAACTCAAACCGGGTACCCATGCGTATCCTCACTGGGAGCAATTACTCGCCTCATCAGAGCCCGCTTCGTCGACGCCGACGCCTAGAGAAGGTGAGCTTCCTCTCTCTAAAACCCACATCTTCCTCTTCGCTTACCTCTTCTCTCTCCTTCCCTCCCAAAAACCAAAGCTGGAAGACTCGTCAAGAGGACTTGTCCTCTCATCGCCACGTGTCCAATTCTCATTGGACCCTTAGATTACCTTATCCTCTTATCTCTTCCCATTGGATTTCCACCCACTCACAAGGTGCCATTTGTCACTCATGGGCCCCACACTTGAGCTCATGTTTGACCCTTCCCACAGATCGACACGTGGCGCCTCTTGGCCATCCAAAACGCAAGGCCAAGTGTCCCATCCCTCTGCAGCCTGGTGTCTGAAACTGATTTATCCTTGACTACTTGTGTTCCATTTGAGAATGATTACTCATGACGACCTAACTGTAATTCGCTTCATTATCCGAGATATAAAAATTCCTGTGATTTTACCCAAATGCTATTTATCCTTCCAGAAACTGATTTTCTCCTAGGTCTCACATAACAGAGCTGTAATCCTAAGATTTGATCTCGAGATCGCGATAAAACACAGATTCACCCATATCAAAAGGCCAGAAACTGGTCGGTGGATGTTGAATTTGTTCGAGAAGTCAATGCTACTAGTACCGGGTCACCATCACCAAGCATTCACCACCACCACCACTACATGTATCTATCTCCCGATTTTTCTTAAATGTCATTGGAAATATTTATATCACTTCGTAAAAAGGCTTATCCAAAGAGTCCTTTAAGAAATTACCACCACCAAAAGCTCTTCGCAATCAATTAATCATATAACAAGTAAATTATGAATTTTAGGTACTGTCTATTCCCGCTTTTAATTGTCAGGCATGTACTAATGAACCAAATAAAATTATTTTTTAAAGTTAAAATAACATAACAATAGCCCTTAGCCTCAAGTCGTAAAAGAATGGGATGAAAACAAGAGTTTTCGATTCGAATCCTTTTAAGACCATAATAATAGAACAGGATACTATACAACGTGATAAGTAAAATGAATAGAAAAAAAGAAAAAAAAGAAAGAGAACATAACATTAACATAGTTTATACAAAGGTGTTCGAGATTTTTGCCACCGATCATCCACTCTTATTTTCATATGGTTGGTTATAAATGAAAGAAAATCATTCCCACTATGTCATAGAAAATATTCCAAAGGAATAAAACCAAATACATGCAATTATTAGACGCCCCCAAATCTCAATCCGTTATCACCTGTCAATCCATGGAATACTGTGGAATGCTCTGGGTGACCCGACATTTTTTCACGCAAACCAGCAGCTCTCACTGGGAGCTCTACCCAAATATAGAACTCCGCATAAACCTCGGGGTCTCCAAATGGGCCAATATACCAGTTTATGATTTAAAACCGCCTAATTGGGCTCCATAAACAATACTCAATATACATGCAACTATGAATCCAACTCATATACCCAATAGTTACGAGTTAATGATCTACTTATATTGGGAACACAAAATATTAAAAATTTAAAAAAATTTTAATACATGTAAAACCACCAAAGCCACATTCCAAATTTTCTTCTAAACTCACCAGCAGACGAGCCGCCTCTCCTCGCACGCCCCCGTACCGAAATGGGGTCCTGACGACCCGGTGAGCTAATGCTCAAGAGGAGAATTTCCTAAGTGGGCTACTTCCACCACCTAAGGCAGCGCAATGTTCAATTAAACACATTCAAGTAAATGTCGATCCTACTTGAATGTCTACATGACCAACTCGCATCCCAGTCCTTCATCGACTTCTCACACTCTACTTCTTAAGCTCTATGAGAATTTCTATTTTCGTTTTGTTTGTGGACAACCCTCCAATGTATATATATATATCAATCACGTCCGACCATTGATATATTATTTGTTTGTGGACTAATTCCTCCGATGAATAATTGGGTCATTCCGATTTCCATTGATATTTTTAGAATGATCTGTCTCCCAGAATTAATATTTTAGATAACCTCCAAACCTTTTCTCTGGGGATCATCTCATATGCACTCACCCTATAATCCTAGGGTGTTCCAAAGGCATATGGAATGTATGTATGTTAAAGTTCCAATGCAGCCTAATCTATGCAAATATATAAACATGAATATATTCTCATAATTCAAATCACACAATCATGTTATGTAATTATACATTTCATCACATCAAAATTAGCTCACTTGGGCTAAGGATCAAACACGAGCAATTTACTTGAATTACTCGACCAAAACACATTAGTTCACAAAAATATTTATTTTGAGAACACTGTTTCGGGAATAGTGAAACCCTCAGTTACTATTCCCAAAAAATTCACAAATCATCGGTTCACTTTGTGAACCCGAGTTTCACTGACATTTCCGGCCTCAATCCAATCAATACATGATTAACACCAAAATACACAATTTTTTTATACCAAAATCAGCCGTGGAGCAAATTTACTACGCTTCCATTTAATTTTCAAAATTTGTATCAATTCCGGGTCCCAAGGTTTGGGACTCCATCAAACGGCCCTCACGGGCCTTTATCTAACCAAACATTTAGAAAAGACTTAAATGGAAGAAACCAAGTAGGAGAAACCCTACTCCTGAGTTTGTCAAAATCATTAAACCCGGGAGAGTCCACTTTCTTAGCCTCGTCTCGCTGCAATGCCTTTCCTTCCCTAGCCCCTCGAAGACTCAAGGTTGATCGCCTCGCATTTCTAGAGAGAAGTTCTCTCTCTCTCTAAATTTATCTCAAAACGCAGCCCACTGGAAGTCCCCTCTGTTCTGCCCGCTTGAGTTTTGGTCAATAAATTTGGGGAAGACTAAGATCAGAGCTCATTTGATTAGTTTATCATTTAATCCATTTTATTTATTAATTCCCTTCTTCACCCAGCTGACATTCTAAGACTATATCCCCACCATCTTATTTCATCATTCTCTACACATACCACTTATGGTACATGATTACTTGTTATATGTGACTTTCGTCAGATCGGTGCGTTTTACTTAAGACCAAACGCGATGCCTCTCGAAAAACGTGTCAACTCCGACTGTCTCGGAATATTACGAAATTTTACGTGCCAACTAGACTTTTCGAGACGATTCCAACTGCACTGTTTGGCTATCCGAGATATAGAGAGAATAAATTAGATTTTTTAACCGAATAACAATTTTGTAATCGAATACGATTTTGGTTTTTTAATTGGAATTTCTGTCTTATTCTCCCCTTCCTTAAAAGGAATTTCGTCTCCAATCTACAATCACTATCATCATATAAGGTAATGTGCACTCTACCATGCATGTAAACAGTCATTTAATTCTTAGATAACTAAATCACGTACCTTCATCCCTAAACAAGAAGGGATAGGTGGCCCGCATCGTGTCCTCGCGCTCCCACGTGAACTCCTCCACCTGCAGTTCCGCCATAGCACTCTCGCATTAGTTTCACGCGTTCGTGTTCGGAAAATTCCATCACACATCATCATGGCACCGTCCCTCCTCAAGGTCCCATCGCGTCAACTGATCGTCCCCTAATCCATCAGCTGATATGGAGTATATTTCCCGAGTAATGGAGACGCAGGAAATATCTCGCGGACACCGTCAGCGTCAGCGTAACGCCAACCGGGTACGCAACGGTGCCTATCCTCGAGTATCTCTGAAGGTCCACAAACTCCTGGTGATAGCTTCCGCTTGCCGAAATCGACCACTTCCTCTAGCATTAGACTTCAAACTCGAGGGTCCGTTGACTACCCACAACCCGCGAATACTTTTGAAGAATGTTCTGCATCTGATATTGACGTGGTCCCGCAGAGTTCTTTGCAGTATTCAGAGCTGGCCCATATGTAACCCGAGAACCTGTCCCAAACAGTCTAATATAATCCAATATATCCAATATAATCACATTTCAAGCATAAACACATCACAGTAGCATGCAACTTATGAATCCAAATCGGTAGTACTCAATAGTTACAAGAGTTAATATGTTTATACTTCCATACAATACATACATTAAACTTAAATAGTTCGAATACATGTATACATCAAAGCCACAACCCCGACTTTCTTCTAATCCGATCTCTGGGACGAGCCGTCCCTGACTTCCATGTAATTGCAAGATATTATCCTCGGTCAGGTGAGCTAATGCTCACAGAGGAATCACCGCAATACTTCACTGGTCAAGGCAAAGGCGGAATGGTTCATTTGAACACACATTCCGCTAGCCACGATCTGCTTGAATGTCTACACGAATTAACTCAAATCCCGAGTCCTCATCACCTTCCTCACACTCGCCTAAGCCCTCGTATGAGAATTTCTATTTTGTTTGTTCGTGGGATAACCTCTGCGGCGAAGACCATCGCCGCTCCGACGATTGATATATTATTTGTTTGTGGACTACCTCCAATGAATATCAATTGGGCCGCCCGACGATTGATATTTTTAATTGATCACTCCTCCATATTAATATTTTAATGTCCCTCCGAATCCATTTTCTAGACTATCTCATGCACCCACTCTTATAATCCTAGGGTGTTCCAAAGGCATATGGAATGCATGTATGCCAGCCCATTACGCTTCAATCACATGCAAATATATGTCATGATTATGCTCTATAATCAAAATCGCCAATCATGTTAAGTGGAATTATACATTTTATCACATCAAAATTAGCTCATCAGGCTATCGATCAAACACGAGCAATTTACTTGAATTACTCGACCAAAACACATTAGGTCACAAAAATATTTATTTCGAGAACTGCTTGGAATAGTGAAACCCTACATTATTCTAAACAGTTGAATCATCTGGCTCACTTTGTGAACCCGAGTTTCACGGACATTTCCGTCCCTTCAAAATCCAACTAATACATGAGCTAACACCAAAATGCACACAATTTTTATATAAGCAGTAATTGAAGCTGATGTCAATCACCGCTTCTATTTAATTTTCAAAAATTTGTATCAATTCGGTCCCAAGGTTTGGGACCGATCAAACAGCCCCTCACGACCTCATTCAACCGAAACATTCAGAAACACTTAAAATGGGAATAAAACCCAAGTAGGGGAGAAACTCCCACTCTTGAGTTTGTCAAAAACTCACAAAATCGAGTCCACGCTGCAGCTCGTCCGCTGCAGGGTCGGCTTTTCTTGCCCAAGATCGTCGACTCTGGCCTGATCAAGTGTGATATTTTAGAGAGAAGCTTTCTCTAAAGAAAAATCTCTAAATGGTTACTGGACATAAAATTTGTTTCCCATGTTTTTTTTTTTTCTCTATTTTGTCGAGAAGAAGCACTATTGACAATTTTGTCTTGTCAGACTTAAACAAATCCCATAATGATCATTACGTCCCTTCATTTCCTTGTGCGATATTCGCACTTCATCTCACTGCTCATTTTCATCATTTCTCTACTCATACCACTTATGGCACATGAGTACTTGTTATAGTGAATTTTGGTCAGATTCAAATTGCTTTGTATAATCCGAAATCCAATGCTCCTCGAAAAACGTGCCGACTCCAACTTTCACTGATGAAATTTACAGTTAGCTAGATTTCATGAGACGATTCCAACGGTGAAATCCATTTCATTATTCAAGATCTAGAGAATAAAATCTCGATTTTTCAAATTTAAATTACAATTTTGTGAACCAAAATTACGATTTTGCCCTCTTTTTCCAATCGAATTTCGCCCATTCTCCTCTCTGGTATAATTCTGCCCAATCTGTAGACAATCTTATCACTACATGCAATGCAACGTGCACTCTATCATGCATGTAAAGAGTCATTTAAATCTTAAACGACTAAACTACGTACCTTCATCCCTAAACAAAGCATGGATAGGTGGCCCTCGTGTCCCCGCGCCTCCCACGTGACCTCCACCATCGTGCCCCAGGAACCACCCCCACTGGCCCCAAGGCCCGGCCGCAAAACCCGATCACGGTTATCAACAATGCACACTGGTCCCTCCTCGAAGGTCCCATCCGCCGTGTCAACCTCAATTCCCCCCAACCCACCACATGAGCCGGATCCGACAAGGCTCTCCTGAGCATGGAGACGTGAAACACTCGCTGCCGCACCTTACATGCTGGGCGGCACGCTAACCGCACGCACCCGCGCCTACCCCTCCTCGAGCATCCTCGGCGGGTCCAATGAACCCTGGGCGATAGCTTCCCACGCCATCGACCCCGACCACTCCTTCTAGCATCACCTTCAAGAAAGACGTGATCCCCAACCTCGAACTCTAAGGGTCAGACTGGCACATCCGCATAGCTCTTTGCCGGCTCGGTCGTGAGAAGACGCCGTCGAATCAAGCTCACCTTCTCTCGAAAGTAGTTCCAATCGACAGTATCCCAGCACTGAGCTCTCCACCCTGGCTCAACATACCGCGACCGCGCTGGCCTCCGGCGGCGCAATGCTCATGGTTTGCGGCTATCTGTATACTCGCCTGATAACTGTTGTTGTAGGCAAATTCCACTAAAGGAAAATGCTCCCAATCCGCTCTTGCGACCTGTGATGGCGTCAAAGACGTCTCCCACTAGCCCCAGAGAATCCCCGTGACCACCATTTGTCCGAGGGTGGAACGCCGCATCACGGTCGCCGCGCGCTCATACCTGAAGCTCTTCCGTGCGCGTCGTAAACCCCTGATTCTATCCGACACTATGGATACTGGCACTTCATGTAGCCGGACTATCTCTCGAATGTATAACCTAAGTAATCTCTCCAAGGCGGCGGTCATCCGGGCACGTTAGAAAAATGCGCCACTTAGTGAGCCTGGCCCACTATCACCCATACCGCTGCCATGCTTCGCCGCTGCCCCCGCAAGTGGGTCACAAGGTCTATCGTGACGCGTTCCCACTTCCACTCGCCCACCTCCATGGTCGGTGAGCCCTGCCGGGGGCTTCTGCTCCACCCTTAACCCGTCGACATGGTAGACATCACGAACAAACCCCACGCATGCTCCTGGTCCCATTCATGGTATCGCACTTAAGATCCTCGTACATCTTCGCGGCTTACCCTGATACGGCAAATCAAGAGCAATGAAACCTCTGGTAATCTCCCCCAAATTCCATTAATCCAGGAACCACTACCCGTCCCCATATCAAAAGACTACCATCTACGTTGAATCCGGGCCCGAAATCCCTCGTCAACTGCACTACCCCGGCGCCCGGGCCTCGATGGACACTATTCTGCTTCGCCGGTCGACTCAATCACTCGCCACCAGATGCAGGTAGCCACTAAACTCCCTTAAGGTACTCGAATCGCCGGGCCGCATCAGAACCTAAACTCGGCCCCACGCCTCAGCATCCGCCACTCCCCGAGAAGCTATATTTCAGCCAACGCCCAGATTTCGACCAGCGTGAATGGCCACCATACTGCTCTGAACGATGTAAATGCAAAAGAAGCCATAACCCCGGGGTAACTCCATCCACTCCGCGCGGCTTGTGCCGTAGTCCCTACTTCCGGGTATCAGACTTTTATGAATCGAGTACACTAACTCGTCAGATAAGTAGTGGCGCCTAAATCTTCATGAAGACGCGCCGCTTAACCCATGTCGCAGTGGCTCCCTGCCGCGGGTTCCTTCAACCGACGAGAACCATGCAGCTGCCACCTCCTGATCAGATCAAACACATCCCAATCCGGCCTCGAGGTGGCTCGGCTAATACATCAGGTACCCTATCCCCGTCCGAGACTATCAAGATGGGCTCAGCAAAGCCCCCCAACCCCTGAATTTGCCTCGCGACGGGTCATCCCACTCAAACTTGACCTCCTTCCGGTCAACCTAGTCATGGGTGCTGCCAACCTGGAGAAATCCCAACTCCTAATACCCAATCAACCCAAAGAAAATTGAGGTCAAGGCCCTCAAGACCTGGTTTCGCCTCTCCCAACTCCACATCAATCGCCTCGACCTCTCCTCGGGTCGACCGACACTCGATGTCGACACCACTGTCCCAAAAATCTCACCCCGCAGTTTAACCGGATTTCACCCGGCCCCGCGCAGCATCCTGTGGTCTCTCAACAACGCCGTGAAAAACAGATCCTCGCGATGCCCATGTTCTACCGGATCGATAGTCAAATGTCATCCACAAAGACCACGACAACTGATTCGGAGTATGTTAGAACACCCTATGATGAGGTCCATGAATGATTTACCGGCGCATTCGCCAATCCGGGCGGGGCATCACCGCAAACTCGTGCGCCTATACAGTTTTAAACGCCGGGTTTGGGTGGATATCAGATCCCTAACTTCATCATGGTGCCGGCGCGAGTCTTGTTCAGGCGGGATTCTACGCTTCCTCTCAACTATCAAACAAACGTGATTGGTCTTCGTAGCGTACCATTTTGATCGTAAATTCTCGTTTCAATCGTTTGCAGTCACGTACGGGCCGGCGGTTCTGGCCCTTCTTTCTCGTAAACAAAATCGGCGCCATGGCAGTGCGTTTCGGTCGGCGGCGGAACCTTTGCAGCTCGTAACAGACTGGAAGTCCCCGCCCTAACCGGAAGTATCCCAAAAGCAAGTCATGAGCGGTGAAGTACTGTGGTGTAACTCGATACCGCGCCTATTGGTCTCTCACGAGGTAATCGGTGTCGGTTTGGAAAATATCCGGCATACCGCGTTTACTCGAGGTAGATCGAAGTTCTGTTCTCCTCGCCCGAGGTGCTCGCTAGCCAACCCGCTTCGACCGTCCTCGACACTGACTCAGATATCGTTCGGGGCAAACGTCATGCTCGTCTCCGACCACACGAGTACCGCTCCCACGCGGTAGCAAGAATCTCCGCTCGTAATCGATAACAACCCCAGAAGCCGTCGCCCAATCCATCCCCTAGGATGACATTGAACTCGACATGTCCATGATCCTCGTGTCCACCGTGAGTATAGTCCCGAGACTTCCAACTCGCAAATCGCGACATATCATCCTTGTTCTTCCCTAATCCCTAGTAGAGAACTCCACAAAGGTTCTGGGCGGCTCGACCTCTAAGCCCAACTCGATCACCACCCGATGCAACAATAAATGAATGCGACGCACTGTAATCAAACAACACTCTAGCCCATAAGCTAGATAAAATGAGTTCTGGTTGTTCAAGATCATTACCAAATTTCAGGTGACGCGGACGCCTCATCTCAGCGCCGCTCAGGGCCTCGCCCTTCGCTTCTCACCCATACTCACCTCGCCCATTGCGGAAATGGGGTGCCCGTAGTAGCACCCTAAAACCGAGACCGCCTCGTGGCCTCGCACCGCGGCCGCGGAGGAACGCATCAGATCCTCTCCCCGCCCCGCCGCCGACAGTGACCGACGCCCCAAAACTCGATCCCTGGGCCTCGAGGCAATCCCGCTCATGTCCAGCCGACAATGGTAGTACACCATCCGTCCCGGCCGACTAGCAACTCATCCGTCCCACTCGACCGGCACCTCATTTGTCCTGGCTCGACGGCAACTCTCATCTATCCCCTCGCCTCGATGGTCGCGACTCGGGACCGTTAACTAGAGGCTCTCGTCTCTTCCCCGAACCGGAAGAAGACTCGACCGTCTCTTCCTTCTTACCACTAACACTCGTATCCCTCTCTTTCTCGAGTGTTCCGAGCATCCTCCATCTCTCTACGGTCGTGGCCGTCCCAACCATATATTCCATATCCCGTAGGCGAGTCCTACATCCCGCACGAACGACAACTTCAGTCCATTCTCGAACCTCCCAACCTCGCCGCAAACCAGACCACGATTATCGCAAATCGCTAACTCGTGAATCTAGCCAATGCAGTCCATCACCGCCGTCGTCGCCTCTGTGAACCCCAGCCTCGCATGCTCGCCGTCTCCCTAGAAAGTACTTCCTCATGAACAGCTCCTGAAACCATGCCCATGTCATCGCCTCTAGGTCTCTAGAGGTCCTCGCCTGGCTTCTACCATATTTGGGCCTCACCTCTCTAGCCGAACGTGAAGGTTTGTCCTGGTCGTGATCACCTCTGCGGCTCTGTCCCATCTCCAGTGAATCCATGGTGTGATTACCCAAACTGCAGTCCTGCCACACCTGGCCAACTCCTCGCGGAAATCTATATGTCTCGTATCACGAGACGTGAGCAGCCCCAGTGGTAGCCGTCATGATGAGGCCTATACATCCATACTATAAAAGACACCATCTGAGGTTTCATGGTTTCCTACTTGTTCTACAAAATGACTTTTACATATATACAAATAGGTACTCAAAGCCACATTTCGGCTTTCTTCTCAAAAGCTACCTCTACTGAGTGCCGGCTCCCTGGATAGTTTTTGTACCTGAAAGGGGGTCCCATGACTCAGCATGTGCTCAAAGTGAGAGTTTTCCAAGGGTTACTCCCCACCTAAAATGGCACGGCATATTTAAACAATCAATCAAGCATTCCATACAATTATCACTATTATATGAAATGTCTTTATCATGGCTAGATAACTCCTCATGCTCACGAATCTAAGTCCCAATCGACCTCACACATGGAATGCCAAGTGTGAATAAAACCAGTCACTCAACATGACTAAACCATCGAGACCCCAATTTGCTTTATCAAATTTTTCCTCTTGTGTCATTGATTTTCTGGGTTTGTTCCGCAGATGCCGCACGCCTTTTCAACATTTTCACGAACTTACATCGCCGGGATTAATGTCTAACCATGAATAACATTTGGGACTTTCACCTTGGGGGGGATCACCCCAACTTGCGCCCAAAACATGTCATTTATCATTTTGATCATTTACACACTGAATTTCTACCTCGACTTTGGTCTCCATTTTTCCCTGAACCATTTATCTATCACCAACGCCGTGATGTCCCACTTCACTACACCGACTCCGACGATGTGACCGTGCATATGTAATGCATGATGCCACGTGATTTTCCTCATGTTACATGTATTAAATGAGCACTACATGAAACATTTACAAACTATGGAAAATTATAATTACAGAGAGATCTGGTCTCTACAAACCATGTTATTATACCCAAATAGTATATCATATCACATTTCACACACTCCATATATTTCCAAGCAAGCTATAACACACAACTAGGTCTCAAAATTTGGACCATTCAATGTGGTGTTCACTCGCCTTACAACAATGAACCAATTCCGTCTCCAAGCATTATTATCACAACAACAAATCACAAATAACCTAGAAACTTTCAGCTTAATTAAAACCTCAATTCCCTGCAGCTTCAAGAGTTCAGAACCGTCATGAAATCCATACCCTTTAATCCCAAAGCTTGGAATTAATTTACATGGCCTCCCATAAGCAACCCCTACCATTATAAAGCCTTTAGCCAAAGTAAACAAGAGGTGTTTATCTCTACCTCAAGAGTTTATCAAACTCCATCCTTTTATGTCCACATGATCCAATCGTGCAAATTAACTTTAGTCCTCTAATCTGTTTTGTTCCTCTACCGCCTCGGAAGCTCTAAAATCCTCCTTCTTTCCCTTCTCCTTCCTCCCTTCTCTCTACGAACTCGTTTTCTCCTCTTTGTTCCTTCCTTTTCTTTCCTTTCTTCCTTTCTTTCCTTTTGCTTTTCTATTCTTTTTCTTTCTCTATCCCATTTTCCTTCATTTTCCCATTTTCTCTCCTTTTGGTCATTTCTCTCCTTTTGGGAAGCAACCACTCATTTTTACTTAAAAGAGGAAATTTCCTCCCCATTTCCTCAAACCAAAGGTGTGGCTATCACTTTTCCATCCTTATTTCTTTATTTCTTAAATCCTTTTTATGACATCATCACTACATGGCTCAATGTGAGCCATGGGATTCATTTCCCACAATGGCTAATTGTGAGCCATTCTTTCAATGCTAAGTGTCACTCTCTTGGTGTGGCATGTGGCATCCCCTAACCTTGCCATTTGGCATCCGACACCCCACACCTTGAAAAACGTGAAATCTCGACTAATTCCTAATCCAACGGGCCTCACGTGGTAATAAATTTCATGATTTCAACAGTCCATTTCACATTATCCGAGATCTAGAAAAATTCCTGATTTTCAGCCAAACATTATTTTACCTTTATCCAAAATTCGATTTTCCGTTTCACATTTGTTTATCATCATTCCACTCCTCCCCAGAACAGCCCAGAGATGATACGCCCAAACCTCCTGGAGGTTACTAGGATCTTCCGTTCCACCGCTATACTAGCTCGTGCGATGCTGCTTGGCCGGGGAAGGCTTGCGACAAACACCGATGGTGCCCGACCAGCACTCCCCGTGGGACGCCCCCACGTCCTCGCCCTCAACTGGGCCATCTATAATTAACATGGCGCTAAACGACACATGCGATCTCCAAGGCATAAACACAAATCCCGAGACACTAATCCCTTGAACACAAAACCGCCAGAGAGACAAGTCCCCTCGCATTTGTGAAGCAATGCAAAGACAATTTATCTACAAATCAAATCATTTTGATCCACAAAAAATTTATTTATTTATTTTTTTTCATTTTCCAAAATACTCAAATAAATTTATAAAAATCAATTTTCTTCAATTTTCTTCAATTTTACAACTTGTAAAACCTGAATGATTGCTTTTGTAGTCCTCTCTAAAATGGGAATAAAACCCAAGTAGGGAGAAACTCCTTACCCTTGGAGTTCGGTCTAAAACTCACAAAACCCTGAGTCCACGTATAAGCTCAAGTTTCAGAGAATGCTCTTTCCTTCTCTACTCGAAGACTTTGAAGGCTCCAAGTCGTCAGATTTAGAGAGAAGTTCTCTCTCTCTAAATTTATCTCCCAAAACGCAGCCCACCGGTCCCCCAGCCTGCCGTTTTTGTTTGGTCACTAAATTCCTGGGGAAGACTCAAGACTGTAGCTCATTTGATTAGTTTATCATTTAACCATTTTATTTATTAATTCTTCTTTTCACTGGGGGGCTGACATTCAAGACTATCTCGGCCGGGCCCATTTTCGTCATTTCCTCTCTACACATACCAATTTATGGTACATGAGTACTTGTTATATGTGACTTTCAATGATTAAAAAGCTGCTTTTACTAAGACCGAAACGCAATGCTCAAAACGTACAACCCGACCGCTCCTAAATATTACGAAATTTTACGCAGTTAATCCAGATTTTTTTGAGACGATTCCACAGGCAACTGCTTCATCATCCGAGATATAGAGAATAAATTACATATTTTTTTAACCAAAATAACAATTTTGTAATTGAAATTATGATTTTGCCATTTTTCCAGAAATTGGAATTTCTCGGGTCTTACAATTATTTGATCGTTTTAAAAAAAAATGCAATTATTTGATTTAAAAAAAATTCGTGTTTTTCCACTTCTATTTACAATTTTACTTGGAATCATGCTTTAAATATACTATTAGATGCTTCATTTTCCTCACATTCTATCTTCCAGTCTATATAATCTCATAAATCTATTTTCGTATCTCAGAATATTTTTTTTATTGTAATATAAAGCATTTATAGAAAATCTCGTAATTTAATAACATATCAATTTTGAAATTTTTTTCTACAATAATATTCTTTATAAATTTATACTAAAGAGGAATTTTAGATACGTTTCAATGAGTTACAACATTGACAAAATAAGGCTTTCTAGATAATCATTTTACCATGAAATTGGAGAATTATTGAACTATTATTTCTCATACTCAAACAAAATCATTGCATGGAGTTCATATAATTTTGTGGGGAGTTTTTCCAATGAATGTTTACCTATATATTTAGGAGGTTAATTGAAGATCAAGGAGGAAAATTGTGGATTCGGGATCTATTGGCCAAATGTTTATTTAAAGTAGTCGTTTTAATATCCTAACCTGGGTCCTTATAACTCAAGAAAAACTAAGTTTGTCCCAATGAGAAAATTCAATTAACCACAAAACGTCACTAGAAGTTAATGCACCTCACAATAGAAATACAAAGATTTTTTTTTTTAAACTGTTAAATTAAATTAAAACACTTGATACACATTTTCTTTGTTCATAAACATGCCCCAAAACAATTTAGGAGTAACCATATATACATTGACATATACAATTCAAAACTCTCCTAGAATACATATACTTGTCATGATGAGAGAGAGGAGAGAGAAGTCGCCAATGATCGGTCACTTCATGACGTAAGGGCGAGCAACAAACACAACTTATGCTTCACTTCGTGAACCTAAAAATATTGCACTTTAATGAGATGCTACTTCAATGAGGGATATAAAGCATGATACCATCGCCACACATTCACATCATCAACATGCCCATTCATTTTATCAAGCCAAAGCGCACTATAATCTACATATCATATAGCATCATATCATCTGTTTGAGAGTACTGACAATTCATAAATATCAAATACAGCACATTCATAGTCTATATGTCTTATATCACAATGCTTGTATGTATCCGTTTATCGGTTATGACCTAAACACATCAAGTATCGCTCGAACTTGTAAAACTTGTAAACTTGATAACTTGTAACTTGTAAACTTGTGTTGCTGGTCAGCTTGTATTTCAGATTTCAATCTAGTTGGGTCTTTTTGTAACTTGTAACTTGTATTTACGACATTTGGACATGCTCTGGCCATAATTTTATCCTCTTCCATCTTCCATGCATCATGGATCTTCACAGCAACATGTACTTGTACATATTAATAGACTATAGTTTATCACATAGCTTGTCAACTATAACTTATATAGTTCATCAACACATTCTGCATTACAACAACCGATATAGTCCATAACATATGTCATGTACAAATATTGAATCACTTCATCAATGAAAAATGTCATTCATATCAAAATGACAAACAAGAACACATGAAACAAACATTCATATCCACTCACAGTAAATGATTCTATCACCCTTAATCATTATGCCTGTAGCCGCTCTTGTTCTTTGCTGTTCAAAACATATATTAATCATACATAAGTCATATATCATGCATAAATCCTCCAAATGCCAAATATTATAATGAGAAGTCATATAATCCTAGTCGGCTCAACCCCCGTTTATGCGTAGGATCCTCTCAATTTTTAATATACCTCAACACATCGAAGACCCGAGAAATTCCACTTTTGGAAAAGGGCATCGACTTCGACACTAAATTTGTTATTTCTCGTTAAAAATCCTAATCATTCTCTAGATCTGCTGAACTGATTACCTGTTAATAACTCCCACAAATCTAGCTACATGTACTTGATCCCAAGATAGCTTGAAGTTGCATAAGATTTTTCAGTTATCGCGTCGCCAGCCAGAAAACGATTTCTTTACTTATAAAAATTCATGAGGTACAAGACTCATGCCCATATGGCAAGTAGAGGAAGAAAAACATGAAATGATGACCGAGATAGTGTCGAATGTCAAAATTGGAGAAAGAAATGAATTAATTAATTAAATTGATTAAATGAACTAAAGGACAAAAAGAGCTACAGTGCTCTTCTTCCCCAAAGTTAAAAAGCCAAAGCAAAAACGTGAATTAAGGAAGAAATGTCCAAGAGTCGAAATGGAGATTTTCTAGAGAGAGAGAAACTTTCTACATCAAGGACCACCGCTTGCGCCGACATGAAGGGTCGCTCACGCTTTGAGAGATCTCGTGGGCAAATTTGGATTAGGGGTTTCAACCCAGATAGTTTCCCTTCTTCTACTGGGTTTTATTTCTTATACTTATTAATGTTTGAGTAGAATGAGGCCGTGAGGGGTCGTTGATCGTCCCAAACCCCAATCGAATTGATATGAATTTTTGAAACCCAGAGTAGCAAATGCGGACTAAATACTACCGGTTCGGGGGTGTCAAATTATGCTTTCGCGATAATAAAACCGCGGCTGATTGAACAGTTTGAATGGTCGAAAATACAAAAAAGCTCCGGCATGGTGAATCCATGATTTTGTGATTTTCGAATAGTAACCGAGGGTTTCACTATTTCCTAATAGTGTTCACAAAATAATTTTTTGTGAAATAATGTTTTCGTCAAGTGATTCAAGTTGAATGTTTCGTGTTTGATTATTTTAGTCATGAGTTTATTTTATCATTAAATATACTATATTATGTTGGTCAGGTATGATTGGATATTGCGTTGAGATGATGCTATGAGAGGTCAGATTTATGGGGATCAGATTTTTGGTTCCGTATAAGATATCCATACGCACTGGAACAATTCTAGACTATGTGAGCCGAAAGAGATGAGTCAGCAGAAAAATTGTTCTGAGGGTTGTCTAAAAATATTAATTATCGGAGGGTAGTCCAAATTAAAATATCAATCGTCGGAGACGGCCCAATTGATATTCACATCGGAGGGTAGTCCACAAAAAAAATAAGAGATCGGTCTATCTGGTACGCCCCAATTGATATATATACACGGAGGGTTGTCCACTAACAAAAACAAGGTTCTCATACTAGTTTAGGCGAGTGTGGTAGAGAGTTTCCAGTAGTGACCTCGGATCCGAGTTGGTCAAGTGTAGACATTCAAGTAGGATCATGCATTTGCTTCTGAATGTATGTTTATTTTGGAACATCAGACTCGCACTTGGGGTGGAGAGTAGCCCACTCTAGTGGCTTATCTCCACTATCGAGATTAGCTCTGT
This sequence comes from Tetrastigma voinierianum, assembly GCA_016808115.1. NCBI lineage: Eukaryota > Viridiplantae > Streptophyta > Magnoliopsida > Vitales > Vitaceae > Tetrastigma > Tetrastigma voinierianum. The sequence goes on along the minus strand of JAEQBH010009043.1, from coordinate 36,112 downwards.
CCCTGCCAGGATATTATTTTATGTACAGTGGGAGCTGTGAGGGGATGGCTCGTCCTAGGGATTGAGTGAGGATTAGAAGAAAGCCTGCTGTGTTTTGCTGATGATAGGCATGGTTGAAATGTCAATTTTAATATATGTATCAGATAAGAGTGGAAAATAGGTAACTCTTGTAATTGTCGGTATGAAGGATTCATATTATATGGGCCATAGAGTACTCGCTGAAGCCCAAGTGGTCAGGATATCATGTGATTGGATATATTGATATATTGTAATCGTTTGGGACAGTATATGTGTTTTGTATTCGGGTAGAGCTCCCAGCTGGGGGCCGAGACTCATTCGATTTTCGTGAGAAATGCTCCGGGTCACCCGACATTCCCACGAGTGTTTTCTGCAGCCAGATTTTGTGGTCACCCCATCCTCGAGTTTGGGGCGTCATATATAGCGGATCCAAAAGACATGATTCTTTTTTGTTAGAAACTAGACTCATGCCTTTTTAACATATGTAAAAATCAGCTTCATATTCCATATATAGAATTTATACTAAAGATTTTCAAACTTTAATCGTTATCGTCCCCATGCAATGTTCTTAAACAAACTCACTACACCAAATATTGAGACTGATAAAGCCCTAATATAATTCAAGAAATAACCAGATATAAAACTAGGAAATGATATCCGGTGTCTAGGGCAAAATACCAAATACACACTCCGGGAGAAACATGCTTTCACTTCACATAGTAAACTGCTGTAATCAGACAAAGATGAGCAATCGTTGTTCAATGTGATCATAACCTCGAGATAAACATAACCAATTACCAAGCCCTTTTACAAACCTAGAAGAGACATAACCCAACAACTTTCATATTTACAACTTGTTCCAAACAGCTTAAAGACCAAAATAGAGGCGCAAAACAGATCTCGAAACTAGTTTACTTAAAAGTCACTTTGAATTCGAAAATGATAGAGATTTTCATTGAAACCCATTTTTTTTCCTTCTACCACACTTTGACGGCAACATAAAGGAAAAGAGAAGCTAAGACAACTCTAAAGCTTTTTTATTCAGATATTTTGACAAATTTCAAATGGTCCTTCAATTTGCTTCGACTAACACTTAACTCCCCTAACTTTCAATTTTGTCTTAACTAATCACATGACAAATATTAGTAGTATGGCTGAGAGCATAGTATGTTCTTAGTGGCGAATATTGAATGGTTGCGTTTTAGATGGGGTTGGTTATGCTGTAATAACATTATCCCATGATCGGGAACTCAGAGGTTTTAGTTCATTTTGAGGGTAGAATATTTTAAAAAATATTTAAGGACCTACCACATTTAGGTTTCATCAACCTTCACAAGTAAAAAGCTTCTTAGGGTCAGAATTGGCCTACTTCCATGTCGTATGGTAACATTATCCCATTTTTAAACTACAAAAACCAATATTCTTCCAAAATTAATCCTCATATAAAATGCAAAATGATCTCGACTATAGCATATCCATTTCGCCTATTATGATTCTCTCAAATGCACACGCACTTCAGGTTCACATTTATGCAACAAAGCATAGAATAATACAACTAAGGACGAAAATGGCTTATGACACCATGAAGTTGACACCATTTCCAAAAATAGAAAATTTTTAAGGGTAAACCTGGTGCGGCAAAAAGTTAAATGACATAAATATCCACTACCCACTTTTTTCCCTCCCTTGTAACCTACCCAAAAATCACTACCCTTATAAAAATTATGGTGACTTTTTTTACACCAGGTGTCAGCAAGACCCAAAAAAAGAATATACACTAACCGAGCTTCCTTTGATTATCTCATGGTCTTCTATTTAAAAAGAATAAATTAGTGGCAGAACATTCCATGAATGAACACATTCTATCTGCGCTGTAAGAGTAGGGAAGTCAAACCTTGCATCCAAGAGGCCACAATCAAGTCTCTCCTTCTTTATAAGGGTGTTGTGTCTTTCAGATAAAAGATCAAAAGTTTCATGAGTCTCAGTTACCCTTCCGTCTTCTTCCATTTCGAGATGATCAAACTCATTTTCGTCTTCTTCTTCTCTTCTTCTTCTTCTTCTTCGAATGCAAAGAAAGTGCTTTTGCTAGTTATTCGATAACCATTTTATCCTTCAAGATATATTCTTGGAAATCTAAACACTAATGGAGAAACGAATTGTCGTAAGAAAATCAGGATTTTTACAAGACCTAAGCTTTCTACTTTGATGTATTTATCCTTTACTCGGCATATTTCAGTTTTCTTGTTATTGTTGTCGTTTGTCCAACTAACAAATTTTTGCGTTAAGAGACAATAAATTAGCCAACACTTCCATACTTCTAAGACCCCAACAAAGTAGTAAATGAAATGAAAAAAAGGTACCTAATATTATGTCACTTAAGTACTTGAAGTCCATATTAGTTTGCCACCTAAATCACTAAATTCCTCGTGATTACTCGATTCTCCAAATGTGATATATATATATATATATATATATAGTATATATATATATATTGACTTTTATTTTTTACTTTCAGATATTACGTTGTAGTTATTCCTGTTCTAAGAAGGTTTCGATATCGTTGTCTCAAGTATACCCATCCCATCCCTTTTACCACTAAGGGGCGCATTTTTTTCTTCTTTATTGTTATTAGAAGACCAGAAAATTCCAATTTTCAAAAGGTCAAATCGTATTTACAAAAAATCTGAAATTTTTTCTATATCTCAGATGACGAAACCGACTTCACCATTAACTGTACCTCATAAACTAGGAGCACTATTGACACTATTTAATTCCGAGACAAATGGACTCACGTCTTTCTGCACATACGTGCCGTAGCGACATGTGTGGTGTGACAAAAGTCACCTATAACATGTAATTGTTATGACACATGTTAAGAGTAGAGATGATGGAAATGAATCCGCTTAGATAGTGCCAAGTGTCAAAATCAAGAAAAGGGATATTATGGAATGAGTTAAATTGTTAAATTGAAAAAGACAAAAATGCAATAGTGTCATCCTCTTCCTTTTGAAGACCAAACGGGCAATAGAGAAAATGGGGGAGATGCAGTGGATGGAGTTTTTCAATTTTAGAGAGAGAAGGACCTCCATATCTCTAGATTTCTACTGATTTGACCGGTTCTCATGTGAGCAAGATGAAAGTTGCTCTGATGTTAGTGATCACGGTGTGGCATAATCTGATTTTACGTGATTCGCAATCAAGAGGTAGAAATCTTTTCCTACTTGTGTTAATCTTTGCTAAGAGCCATGTAAATGGTTAGAAATGTTAAGGATGCTTGTTTTAGCCGTAAATTCACCTCAAATCTTAGAAACTATTAGAAAAAATTCCTATTTGAAAGTTCAGGAACAAAGAACCTAAGGGTTTTATCTGTTCACGTGAATAAAGGGACACGAAATGGCCTAGGTGAAAATGTATTTGGTTGAGTGATTCAAACACTGAGTCAGTTGTTATCAGCTCATGTGAGCTGACTTTGGTGTAATTGATATGGTCTGTATACTGATGTTTTATGTGATTTAATTATGCACAGATATGCATGTGAATATATAGCATGAATGTGTTTGAATTGGCATCATGCATTCCATAGTGCACAAAATCTAGAAATTAGGTGTGAGTGAATAGTTGAGATTGACACTCAGTTAGTGTTTGATGGTGTGTCGTGAGTAATATTTGCAGGATCAACACCGCATGTGGTGTTGATTAGTGGGCTTTATTAATGTGGGACAACGCCCAAATGAGTCGCACAAAGTTAAGAAAATGGAAATGGCTTATTGCATTTCATATGCACCGCACCGAATAATAGAGTGACGGCATTATGGCTGGCACTGGGTTTCGGCGGGTCGACCAACAATATTATTTATCGTCGCCCAATTGCTAGCGATTCGAGGTCATTCATATAATATCAATCAGCTTCGAGTCCGCCAATTGATATACATCGGAGGGTTGTCCACAAAATAGATTATCGGAGTCGGTCCACTATTTATATCGGAGGGTTGTCCACGGTTAAAAACAAATACTTTTGTTGGAAACAGTTTTCATTCATGGCAAAATGCATGCTTAAGGGAGTTAGTGAGGACTCGAGGTAAATGGTTGTAAATGAAAATGAAAAGATTAAGAGTAATCTCGGGTTGTCTGAAAATATTAGTCATATTTGAAACTGTACAATGAGGAGCTCATGAGACTCTGGATATGGGATAGGGTGAGTCACATTCTCATCCATGCATGGTGTGATATTCATAGATCACATTTCTGAATGTGTTTGATTGCCATTAGACAAGAGCTATGTGAGTAACCCATGTAGGAAACATTCTTATCAAGTTTGTCAACTGTTTAGATCGTTATTTTGCAGAAATATCGGCAGTGTTTAGCTTAGGCTGCTTATAAGAAAGTCTGGTTTGTGGTTTTTATACTTCAAAATATGGTTGCAAGTTTTATACTTTAATATATGTTGAAGTAATAGTAATAAAAACTTCAACCATAATATATCGTATATTGGTCAGATATTTTGATCGATGTAGGCCTGTGTTGCCATTTTTACCGGCATGTGGACCCGTGTGGTCATGTTTGTTCAGCCAGCCAGTTTAGAGCCAGAGCTCAGATAAAGAGACTTCGCCACTCGTGGATAGTAGGCGCCGTTACTTCGGCATCACGGTATTTCACAGCCGACAGCGCGATTTCCAGTCTCTGTGATCCAGCGAGCAACCGCTTCAACGCAATATTTCATAAATACCAAAACCCTGACACTACTGATTTAAAATCGGGGCGTAGCCCTTGTACGGAGTTTCTACCAAGTGCAACCGTCCAGCAACAATACTGATCACAGTGGTCTACACAGTAAAAGCCAATCAAGTTCCTCAAGCTCCCAAGATCACAGACAAAGAGGATCCAATCATATAAATAGTTTCAAGAGTTAAGAAATTATTTATACTAAACATATATTAAAAATTATAGAATTTTAATACATGTCATACATAATAATACCAAAGCCACAACCAGCTTTCTTCTAAAATACCTCTAAGATGAGCCGCCTCTCGAACGCTCCTTGGCACCAGCCATATTCTCTGGTTGCAGGAGCTATCGCCAAAGAAGGGAATCTACCCTTAAATGGTTACTCTGCACCTAAATGATGCGGGCCTCCAATAAAACATACATCGGGCGTGAAATTCAGATCTGACTGATGTTCAAACAACCTGCTCATGCCTCCCAGTCTCGACTATTCTCACACTCGTCTAAGCTGGCAGAGATGCCAGTGATTGTTTTCAAAACAAAACTTGCTGTTCTTGAAAATACACTTTACCAGTTTCTCGGGTAAAATGAGCAGATCGCCTCCGAGGCGAATGTGTCGAGAACCTTCCAAAACACACACACGGCTCCCACGTACCAGACTGATCTCCCGCACCGTCTCTGGGAAAAACGATCCTGCGAGTCCTTTCGCGAACCATGTCGCTTGGCAGTGGCTCTGTGTCATGCACCTCACACCTACTTTCTAGGTTGGTTCTATATGCGCGAAATGCATTATGCCATTTCAAATGCACTGATATGCAATATATGCTTTAATATTATCATCATATATATCGACATAAATTAAATCATAACAACATGTTATACAATTTCAACTGAGTTTAAAACACTGTGTAATAATTTAATAAGGAGGCTAATCATCAAACACGAGCACCACCATTTGCTCTGGTCCAAACACATTTTCTCACAAAAATATTTCAGGAACACTATTCATGGCGAAATGCAACGCTGAAACCCCTGCCATCGCTCACCCACCAATCACCAAATCATCTGCCTGACTTCTTTGCGGAACCCGAAATCCATAGCCATTTCCTTCCGGCCTCATACACACCACAACAAGCAATTTATAGCATAAATTATGTCCGCACCTCACTCACGGATCGCCACGACTGTCCAAATGGGTTCCATAAATTTTCACACTTCGGTCCCAAGTTTTGGGACCGATCAAACGGCCGTTCAAGGCCTCAAACCAACCGAATCATCAACAAAGCACTTAAACAAGAGGTAAAGTGTGACGCCCCAAACCCGGGGTGTCCGTTGACTACCCAGAACCTACGGAATACTGTGGAATGTTCCGTGACCCGACATTTTCATTTTAAAATCTAAGTAGTCTCCTTTGTACGGAGCTCCACCCAAATACAATAATTCGTATAAACCTGTCCTAACATCAATCACATGATACATATGGGATAAAAATGGCCTCTCGGGGCTCCATAAACCGATACTCATCAATATACCAACTATGAATCTAATCCAGAGTCCATGTTGCAAGAGTTAATATGTGTTTTACTTTATGCAATACATATTAAACTTAAAGAGTTATAATACATGTATACATCATAAACCAAAGCCACATCCCGCTTTTCTCAAACCCAGCCTCTGTATCAGCCGCCTCTCACACGCTCCCTCGCACTGAAAATAACATTCATCGATGGGCGAAGCACGAGAGGAACTCGCCCTGCCGGCTACTCACCGCACCAAGTGCAAAGGTAGTTAACTGTACAAACATGGCATTCGGCAATATACGATCCACTTTTAGATGCTCGAACTATCATCTGCACTGAGTCCTCGGCCGATTCCCCCTCAAGGTCTGCCTGCTTCCTGATAGAATTTGTTTTGTTTGCTCAGATAACCCTCTATGCATATATGCAGGTCAATTCTGCCGGGCCTTCGACGATTGATATTATTTGTGGACTACCCTCCGAGGCATCAATTGGGTCAGTTTTCAACGATTGATATTTTTAGTTTGACTACCCTCCGATAATTAACATTTGTGACAACCCTCCGAGCCATTTCCCTAGACTGACTCATGCACTCACTCCTAAGGCCCTAAAGTCTAAGTGGCAGTGGAATACTGCAGCCACCAAGATGCTTCACTCCATATAAAATAGCAGGAACATGCATATATTTACAAACAATCAATTCACATAATCATGTCATGCTCTACTTCATGATCAGCGCAGTCACTGGCTAATGATCAAACACGATAATCAATCCTGAGTCACTGATCGGTTCCAGTACTTTTTACAAAAAGAGAGTTTTGAGAACATCGCTTCTGAATAAGGAACCCTACATTATTCTCAAAAATACAAATCATCGCTCACTCAATTGAACCGCAATCATGCATATCCCGCCCTATCCAAACCAATACACAGATTTAATATAAAATCAACTTTAATATCGAACCTTAATCAGCTCGCGGCGTCACTACCGCTCCAATGGGTGTTCGCAATTCATATCAATTCGGTCCCAAGGTTTGAGACCGACAAACGCCCCTTACGCACTCTTATTCACCAAACATTCGGCAAAGTATTTAAAGAAGGAATAAAAACCCAAGTAGGGAGAAACCCCCACTTCCTGAGTTTGTTAAAACTCACAAACCGAGACCCACACACGAGGCCCTGAGTGCTGAGCAACTTTGCTTTTTGTCCCGATGAATTCCGACGGTCGGATTTGTCGGAAAACTAGAGAGAAGTCTTTCTCTCTCTAAAAAAACTGAAAAATCTGCCAGCTCCCATTTTTTCTTTTCTTCCTAGCCACCGCTCTCTTCTCCCTTTGAAGAGATGACACTATTGGACATTTTGGTCTTTAGTGTCATTTAAATCATTTCATTAATAACTCATTTCTGTCCTTCTTTCCGCTGATATTCCAAATGTCTGCCGTCCATTTTCATTGTTTCTCTACTCATGCCATTTATATATTATACGCAGGGAAGAGATGATTCTTTTCTGATCAGTACTGTTTTATGGCACCCAAACGTGATCGAAAACGTAAATCTGAATTGGTCTCGAAATTCGACGAAATTCGACGTGCTTAGTTTAGATTTCCTCACGAGGATTCCAACGGTGAAATCTGTTTCATTATCCGAGATCTATAGAATAAATTACATATTTTTAACCGAAATTACAATTTTTGTAACCGAAATTACGATTTTGCCATTTTTCTAGAAATTGGAATTTCTGGTCTTAAGTATGCTGGGTAGGATAAACCCTACTCACTGAAGCCAAAACTTAAACCAGGCCCATGTGTAGTCCTCATGCGTGTAACCACTTTGCTTCATCTAAGAACCACTGGTCCGACGTCGACCAGAGGAGCGACATTCTTTCTGCGCCATCAAAACCTGTTCATCGCGATCACCTCCTTTCGCAGACGTTTTCATTTTCGAGGCACACGATCATTTATCAGGTTTTTGTCTCATTATCATTAAGAATCTAAAAATGCCATCCATGTCCATTCTGATTTTATTATCGCGGCACAATCTCACACCGTTTCATCATTCTACCACAGAAACACGGTGTCACATGAGTAAATGTTATATGTGACTTTGTTTCATCACATGTCGCTTACTCAAGACCCGATAATTTATGCTCGAACGCGGCAAATCTCGATCGTCTCTGACCGACGGTCTGACGGAAGATTTCAGCACACTTAATCCGGTTGGTAAAATATTTTTCATCATCCAGATTCAAAATTCTGGTTTGATCTAAATTACTTATTTTGCCCTTTAAAATTGGAATTTTTCTTAGTTCATATTTATTGTCAACTGACACCTTGGCCAGTCACACATTTTTACTGCTGTTACCACTATGTTTATTGATATAAAGTCTGTGAGGCTTGTTGCAAAAGATTGTGAAAGCCCGGCAAGTAGCCATCAATTTGTTGGAAAACGTCTCCTAAGGGCATATACCACCAAAGATATTTGGCCTCATTTTTTCCCTATGATCATTTTGTCTCTTCTCGGGAATTGGGGACTCATCCAAAACCCTTACTAAAGCAATGACCAAGGTGGGATAACCACTATCATCAGAAACCATTTTACCTTAATATTATGATTAATTAGGTGCATTAATCTCCATACAAATCCAAAATCTTTTGTTGATGTTTATCAACCACATATTATTTTTTATAACAATGAAATAGAAAAATAATGGATTAATTCGTCATAGCTGGGTCAAGCCGTTATAATATTCTTGGGAGAAGAAGATTAGAATAGTTAGAACTTGAAAATGGTTACAAGAGTTCTTATAACTTTGCAAATATGTTTACATAATTATTTGACAAGAAAAAATCATAATTATGCTCGTGAACAGAGATATGTCAGAGCAGAAGATTGTAAAACCAAATGATAGAATCAACAGCTATACGCCAAGACTTTTGATATATTTATAAGTCCATTTCGTATACAAACACGCTCTTCATGGATCTATAAGAATAGAAATACAGCGAAACATATAATTTTAATTATTTATATAGAATTTCAATACCAAGAGGGACTACCGATCTTTTCGATGGTTTCAAATCACTCTCTAAGTTGAAATCAAATACTTTAGAAAGTCAAATTGTTAGATGTTACAATATCTTTACCCCCTTATAGTTCACTAAAAATGATGGATATAGTTAATTTTTTCAAAGATTCATAAAAGATAGCAAATTAGCCGAATGTGACATCCATTACTTCAACTACTTAGATTTATCTTTTTGACCATTAATTTGTAATATATCTTCATCCGCAGCAAAGTTTGATTGAAGATAAATATCACAAAGCCAAAAGTTTGGTTTCGCAGGCCAAAGATTGGGCTTTGGACCATGCTTTGGCTTTAATGTTTGGTTTACAAGATGTAAAAAGCTCAAGTTTGGCTAATGGACAGCATGTTCTGGTTCAGTCTATCAAAATGATTTCAGACATTTCGACTCAGACCATTTTATTTAGAAATATTTTTTTAGAAGATATTAAATAATGCAAATTTGTGAAACTAACATTTCTCATGGAATAGTTTATTACATTACAACAGCGTTTAGTTGTAAAAACATTCTATATTATTTATTACGGAGAAAATACCATTTTCATTCTTGCATGTATTTACATTATCTCTAAGAGGACGGTTAGTTTTGCAAGAAAATAACAAAGGTTACTTTGGCTAAATCAGCCACAAAATTTGAAAAAAGGTCAAATTTCTAAAATTTAGCTTTCAAAAGGTCTTTTAATCAAATCACTCATTTATTTCTTTTAATTTATTTTAGAATGAGAAATGAAATAATGTGCACAGGAAATTGAAAAAATGGAATAAGTAGGTGAGATTTGGAAAAAATTTTATTTGTTATAATTCAAATGAATCATTTCAAAAACAAGAAAATAGAGTTATACTCCCATACTAATCATGGGTATAGATAGTTGAGAATAATTACTAGATTTATACCTCGAGGTAATCAGGTTGAGATATTTGGAAATGATTCAAACTACGAAAACCCAAGATTATGTGGATTTCCATTATCGAAGAAATGTACAATTGATGAAGTACTAGAGTCTTCACAGGAAATAGAAGTAGAGTTTGATTGGTAAATCACATTGGTGAGATATGAATGTGGACTGGTAATTGAGTTTTCTCTTGATTGTCTCATTTTCTTAAACGGAAAACCTAAATGAAGCCTCGTAGAGTTGCAATGTCTTCATTCTCATTTCATTATGTGTTATGTATTACAAATGGTTTTTACATTCTTATATGAGCAAATAATCTATTTTGTTGTTATGTAAGTGTAATCTTGTTTATGAAGTTAAAATAATATCTTTTTTTTTTTTTATGGTTTTGTGATAATGCAATATTAGTAATTCATTCAATATTTTCCAATCACAGAAGACTGAAATTCAAAGTGTCATATTTTAAATCTATGTTCCAATAAATAAATATTAAAGACTCAGAATGTGTATTTAATATTTCATTTTTCATAGAATGTTTAACATCTTATGAGTTTAAGTTTGCTCGATTTACTTTGCTTGCAATCATCTTCCACCAATGGTCTCTTTACAAAGAATCTAAACAAAGAGAGAGACCTAGGATTAAAGGCATTAAACAGTTGCAAATGATTCACCTTCAATGATCTATTCAATTGATCACTAATTATTGTTCTACTGGTATCACAACCAATGTTAGGAGAAAGGAAATGATCAATGCTTTTTTTTCTCAAGCCAACACTAACGAATGAGAACCATATACATAGTTAAGAACCTACCTTTACTCTCTCTTTGATTGAATCCTTGATTTCTTCCTTCCTCAAAAAACTAAGAAACAAATAACAGATTTTCATTCTTCCTTGTTTTTCAAATAAAAGAATGTTATATAGTCAAGAAAAACATAGAGAACACATTTGGTTTTTTTTTTTTTGAAAAAACATGAAAGAGAACAAGAATCGTTTTTACAAAACACCAAAATAATATTATCTGTGTTTTCAAAAAAATGTTTTCAAGAGCCGTTTTAAAAAATAGGAACTAAATGGACCTTAGTCTCGACTGAACAACCCACCCTTTGTGCCCACTCAATCCACAAAAAAAAAAAAAAAAAGAAAGCGATGATGCTTCTGCATGACCTTCATGAGAATTTAATGATTCTGAATAAAATATAACCACAAATTCAATATTTAACAATAATACCCAACAAACAACAAATCAAGTAATGGTGATAAGAAAGATTAATTGAAATTCTTCAAGGAAGCTCATCAGTTCGTCGAAGATTATGGATGGCACAAGTCAAAACATACAGGTTGGAAACCACTTTCTTCCATAAATGTTTTCATATGAAAAACACGAACTTATTTCATGAAAATTATCATGTATCATTTTTTTTTTAAATAGTAACTTCATAGCTCTTCAAATTACCTTTATGCCATTGAGATTATTTTTAAATTTTCAACTAGTAAAATTTTTAACTCTCTTTAATTATTTTGATCAATTTTAAAGAATTGTTACATGTTTTTATAACTCCTAACCAGAACTAGTTATATTCGTAATTTCCTAAATCACTAAAGTTTTTAAACTAAAAATGGATTTTCTTAATGAGAAATTGTTCTTGTATTGTTGAGAACAAACAAGGGATTTTTTCAGCATTTTCCAAGAAGGAGGTGAGCTGTTGTTGATGGAAATCGTGCTGTTTTTTCAGCATTTGTTCCAACGACAATATCGTTATCTATCAGTGCTGAACCTATGTAAAGACCTCACCCATTATGCCGCTTCTGGAGGGAAGTAAGGGGCGTCTCATACCTGAGAGAATGGAAAGAAGTTTTCCTATGAGTGATAGAACTTTCCAAGGAGTTTGTATCTTTTCTAATTGCCCAAAGTATTTGATATCTCTTTCTCCGTCACAATCGCGGTCACCTATTCCTATCACATGTGCCATGGTTCTTACAATTAAGCCTGGCATCTACAAAGGTGATGTGACGTCAGGGGAGAGTGCGAGGCATGCAGTAACGTTGGAGTTCGACACCCCACGTATCCCCGCGCCGGTCGAATAATGCGCACTATGCGCGACAACTTCACTGGCTAGGTAGTCCCCGATGCATGGATGGCGTGACTTGACTCCTTCATGCAGATGCCCGAGGTGTGTTTAAAAGGTATTTCGTCGGCTGTTCGTGGCACGTCGTCCTCATCAGTTTGGTTGAAACATGTATTTAGATTTTCTATCCCATTTCATCGCCAATACAATACCAATAAGCCTAAAAACTATTAATCCTATTTGTAAGATCGGTTAGTGTTTCTACCTATATCACTTCATTTGTAGATTCATGATTCATCTTCTGCCATACCATAGGATCGGGTTAAGGTTATTTTCTCCCCAAATTTTCTGTCAGGATTATAAATAGGTTAGTGAGTTCCAATTGAGTGAGAAATTGAGGGGGAAGGTTAAGAGATCCAAAGTGGGGAAAGTGGGAGGTTAGTCAGGATGTACTTAGTGGAGCACTCAGGGTCCAAAATATACTTAGGATTAAAAAAAGGCACATGCAAAAGGCCCACATCATCTAAAAACGTGAGTGTGAGACTGCCACCATGATCAGACTGCACACTTCCACTCCATTCATCTATCAGATTCTGTTATTTGTAGATTAGTAGTGGAAATATGAAAGAAAATTAGGACATAGTCGGACTGCAAGTGTTAAGGCCTAGATTGTATATACTACTAAAAAGTTAAGGACATTTAAGCATCTTATCTAAAATAAAGAGATGGATTAATCTTCTATCACATAAGCTTTGTTCCTGTTTCAAATTTAATATCAAATAAGTGATAAAGAATATATTTATTTTACTTCCTGTAATCTATCCCATGATATTAATACTTAACTATATGAAGTCATGGCATCTACTGAAAAAATATATATAGATATTTAACTAATAAGTATGAGGTAAATATTTGTAAAATTATATAAGTTCTTTCTACCTAATATTATAAATTTGTACCTTTTATATTGATTTTATTTATTTCATTTTTCCTGGTAGATTTGTAGTGACTTTAAAATTACACTTTTTTAAAAGAAACTAATTTTGTGAAAAATCGAAATTTTTCTAGATCTCGATATTGAAACGGATTTCACCGCTGAATCTGTTCCATGAAATATAGTTGTCATTGAATTTGGCTTCATTCCCAGAATTTTTAATTTACCGCTTTTTTTATATCATTCGTGTCAGAAAAGACGTTTGATGTGAAAAAATTCACATATAACATGTAATCATGTGAAACATGTTGCATGAGTAGAGAAATGATGGAAATGGACGGCCGAGGTAGTGCCAAATGTCAAAAATCCAAGCTTGGGGACGTAAATGCATGAGAATGGTTTTAAATATATCAAGACAAAATTGTGCATGTGATCGCCTCTTACAACAAAAAGGAAAAGAAAAACATGAGAAAGGGGAGGAGACTTACAAAAGCTTTATTTTTCAAAACCTAGAGAGTGCCATTCTTCAAGTTTTGGCACCTGATATCTGTTTAAAATCCTTCTGAGTGAGAAGAAAGTCACCTATACCATGAGGTCATTTTGAGCTTTGGCTCCAGCTTTATGAGTTTGCTAACTCCCAGGAGTGGTTTTATCCTACTTGGTTTTACACTTTGTTTAAGTGTTTTATGATGTTTCGTCGGGTTTGAGGCCTTGAATTCAATGCTTGATTCTGTCCCAAATCTTGGAACCGGTCTCAGTTAGAGTGTTTTTTGAAACTTTATTTGCAAAATTCCGTGATCGACCACGGTCAAGCTTGGTTGTTGATCGTGAAATTTGTGAAACAAATTGGTTTCAGATGCAAGAGTTTTGAAATGGTTATACAATTCGGGTTCACAAGGTGAACCATATTAGTATTTGGACGTGCACAAGAACTCCGAGGTTTCACTTTTCATGTGAATAGTGACATGTTTTTATGTGAAAACAGAGCCTGGTCGAGTAATCTGTCAATGTTTCAGAATGAGTACTAGCCTGACGTGAGCTTTAATTTTGATGTATTGATTTGTGAAACAGCTGATATATGTTTGTGTGATTTAAATATGTGGAATATATATGATTATGGTATTTCATGTTATATAATTGTATTAATTGGTATCATATTCTATATACTAAAATCTCAGAATGATAGAAGTAGAGCGATGAGGCGGTCTAATAAGAGAGTGGTTTCGAGGGTCGACTAATAATAATAATAATTATCGATAGAAACGATATGTGTCGCATTGGTTCTGCCGAGTCGGCCCAATTGATATACATCGAGGGTTGTCCACTAAATAGATCATCGGAGTCATTCCACTATCGCAGAGACTGTAGAGGTTTGTCACATTTAAAACAAATACCTTTATTTAAAAATAATAGCCATACGTGGCCTAGGCAAGTGAGGGTCAAGAGACTCAAAGGTGTTGATCATAGATATTCAGGATCATGCATTTACTTGAATGGGTAAATACATAGATATTATATGATATGATCTGACCTAACCCTTCCCCTGTGTTTCTGTGGTCCTGCTTTATGAAAGTTCCCAATCGCTATAATCTATATATAACCAATAAGATCCCAACTCAAAGAAAACACTCTGTATTAATGAGAATGACTTCAAGATATATATATATATAGTAGTAGAGAAAAGTTCCATAACTCCATTCAAAACCACAACTATTATCCGCCTGTAGGTCACAACCACAAACACACATGATAAGGACTCATATGAGTTCACGACAAGATCAGAGTATCAAAGCGAGGTTTTGCGAATTTAGGGTACAACGAAAATATAGGTCCAATAAAACAAAGCAAAAGATAAGATAATATCGGAATCACATATGTCAGTGATCGAGTTTACACTGAGGTAGATTCACTGACCTGCCTGGACCTGCAGACCTGATTTAAAATGACAAAACGAGATATTAGAACTGAGGTATTGATTTTATATGGAAAATAATGTTTTTAGCTGAAATCTTCTCTCAAGATCCTCACGTCATTCTCAGGCGTTCCTGCTTTAAACTGCTTCACAAACCCAAATTTGTGACACTCGTATCAATAATGGGAATTATGCTCAAAAATTTAACCAACATCATTATCAAGAACCTTATAACCTCGAATTTATTCAATAACATAAAAATTGAGTATACAACAGAGGAGAATCACCGTCGTGAAAATAATCATGAAAATACAATAACCATAAATATTGAGATGATTATCCTTACTTAGAACCAATAATGCACCGCACCATAACTGATGGTAACCGCCTTAGTCCCAACCCACTACCACCTATGGTTTCACGAACTTCAAACTCCTACATCACGTGGCAACTAATAAACCTTCGATAAAACCCGATGATCTGCCAAAATTCGATAAACCTCAGGTAAACCCCGACATCACGTAGCAATCCACAACGGTGAACCCGACATCAGTGAACCCGACATCACGCGGCACCAATAAACCTCAGTAACCCAATTATAACACAAACCTTCCAACAATACCTCATTTATAAATTATTTCATACAAACCTAAAATCCATTAATCCACACTCCTTCAAATGTTTAAAATCTTAACCATGTCGCGTCGTTAGCTATCAAAAATTGACCACGGTCCCTGAAATTTCCAAATATTTAGGTACTGACAAAATCCACATGAAATGATAACTTGTTTATATAAAAACCGATAATTTTACTTATTTGATAATCAATCGTTCGAATTAAAATAAGTTATTATATATATAATAATTAACTACAATTATATATCATAATAATACCCCAAAGCATTTAAACATGTAAACCACTCACGTATTCATGATAATGCCCTGCCTTCCAGTAATGCCTTCCCGCTTCACGTGATTTTTCCAATATATCAAAAATTACTGATTTAGTTCTATTAATCAACCAAAGACATCGGACGCCAATTGTCTTTGGAATAATCTTTAGAACTGTGAAACTATCTAAATTGGACCCCGACATGTCCAATTATACAGTGTGCCCTATAGACTGGGCACTGAAAATTGGGTTTTTACTAAAGGCTAATTCTTCGTGCCCACCTTCCAATAACTCATAAAACGCCCACTCACTTAACCAACTTCACTGCTTTATCTGATCAATTGTTCAATTTCGATCCAAACCCTTTCACAATCATATATCCAAAATGGAAAACTAACCAAACGACATCCGCACCTTGCTGTCTCTTATCAACTGAAGCTTCCTG
The DNA here is from genome assembly GCA_016808115.1 of Tetrastigma voinierianum. Lineage (NCBI taxonomy): Eukaryota > Viridiplantae > Streptophyta > Magnoliopsida > Vitales > Vitaceae > Tetrastigma > Tetrastigma voinierianum. The sequence goes on along the minus strand of JAEQBH010009043.1, from coordinate 19,630 downwards.
GAGACCAGGAACATAGAGAAGTGTTCTGCCTGTCCAGTGTTGCCAGGTCGAAAAACTGGATCCACGCCGCTGGTCTTTGTTTTCATTTCCATCTCTTCTTCAACTGAGAATTCAAGGGAAGCACCCGCTTGAAATGGGAGTTCGTGAGGGTCCGTGCCGGTGGAGGAGGCGCGGGTCGCCTGAACTTTGCCAGAAAAGACAGGTCCCATTAACTGAAACAGGAGAAGCTGCCTACAAGCTCATTAGCCTATCCAAAACATCCCATGCGTGTCAATGAATTTACTCATGATAAGCTCGCTCAAAGCCTTCCTCCATATTATGCCAGGTATGGGGCAATTGAATTGTCTAATTGTCTAAAACCCTGCTTTGATCTTGTAAAATATCACAAAATGACCTACTGGGTCCATAGGTTTTAAATTTCTGCAGGGTTCAAGAGCCCAAATGATGTGTTAAGAAGTCTCGGCATCACAAACAGAAGAGAAACGCCATGTGCCAGATACCTGGACACGATAAATGTCGTTGAATTCGCCAAATGTGGTCTTATCCTGAAGTCGATTTACGTTTCAACCGTCATATGAAATCCATCACTCTAAAGCCATTAATGAAAGTTCTGATCCAACCAATTATCTATCCTTGAAAAGTCAACTGGTTCTATATATCAATTTTGTTGGGTCAAACTTGGTCAAATCAAGTTAAAAACTGTATTATTTGGTAATGTCGTTATATTGTACAAAAATTAGTGAGCAAACTACTATGGTGATTCCACTAATTGGCATTAAACAATTCGTCGAGATATTATTTCAGCATGTGAGCTGCTCTGAGAGATGGTGGTAAGTTCCATCCTAAGAGGTCATGAAGAAAGTCGTTGTGGTTTGAGTTCTGTTATGTAATACACAATAGAATCCCAGTAAGTTTGATGAAAGTGATATATAGTTGGGATTTATTTGACGAAGTATTGGCTCAGGGCTCATGGCCATTTTACTCATATATGTCATATATTGAACTCCATTTGGGGACATAGTTTGAACTTATCCCCAGCAAGAGACTCGTCATTTTACAGAGGGATGCTCCAGTCATCCGATGATTCATGTAGTAGCTTCGCGTCACTTCGTAGTCAACTGATTCCAAGCTGGTGTCACAAGATTATTATATTACTATATTTTAATAAACATCTTATCACTTTCCTAAAAAAGATTACCATAGTATAATAAACACACTATCTCATCAAAGGAGATCACAAAACTCCCAAGGAAATAATTTTTTAATCGAACCCATCGTGAGAGTAGTTACTTCAACAATCATATTTGACGATGGCAGACTTATGGAACAATATATACCTATAACTGAAGAATATATTTATTATTAATTTTTGGCTTGTAATTTTCAATAAAATAATTATTTAAAATGGATTAGATGTTATGGTTGTTTTAATGTATTATTTATATATATTTGTTAGTTAAAGATACACTCACGCCATGTGATTAACATCATTTATGAATAATCTGGAGGTGATGCTTTTGATTCCTTCCATGTAAGTTTATCACTCTGTCCCCAGCAGCCAACCCCTGATCCCAGACCCGCAATGTGAAAAAAGTTGGGGGCACGATAGTTGTGGTAAAATAAAAACACCAGGCGATAGAACTCTATGTTCTTTTCCATTTTTCTTAATGGTTTTTGTTATCATGATCGAGGTCCATTAGACTTGTTTTTTAAGGGGTTTTGTTTTCTTTTCATACTGTTCCTTCATATTGTACAATGAACTCACTTACAACTATTTGTCACCTATTTACTATGAATGTGGGCTCAGATTTAATATTTTTCTGCATTCAAAGCAGAAATTGTTTTTGAGATTTTAATATAGTTTGGTAAAATAACATATACTCCATTTTAACAATCCAATTCAAAGCATGGTAGAAAGTAAATTTTTATATATTATTTTTAAAATATATATTTGAAATAATCAAAGCTGGTTAAAAGAAGAAAAGAAAAAAGTCATACAATAGGAATATTGCATTTTCTTAATATAATTATAATAATTTCTAATGTTGAAATTTGAATAGTGATGTCGAGGTCCCTTTCCCTTTTGAGAATAAGTTTGGTCATGACAAGAAAAATTGTTTTAATTCTGATTAAATTCACCAAGTTCTCCACGTCCATCATGTGTTCATAACCTGGAGTGTTCTCACCCCACTATTTCTTCTGCCTGATCGCCTTCCAATTTGTTTTCTTAAGAATAATGATGTTCAACCTTAATCGCTTGTTTTCTTTCTTCCTCCTCATGCTTCTCACCTTCTTCTTTCCTCCTTTCTCTTTCTGGTTCCACCTCAAAAGAAGGCCCTCTCATGGCTGCCCTCGCTTCGCTTCCAATCATGTCTGAGCTTATTATGGTTCCCGCTTCGAGTATGAGTATGGCGGCGCCGCATTTCTATCCAAACAGTGTTTGAAGGAGGGTAGTGATTGCTGCTCATGGATTTGGGTCAATGTGATTTTGGTGGATCGCCATGGATCGAGCTCGACTCGCTTGCGCTTACTGAACCATCCATTCCAACTCTACGCTCTTCCGCTTTCTCATTTCCCTAAAGGTTTAATCTTTGCTTTTGTAATTGGTTCTATGGTCCTCTGATTTGCAGTTTAGTCATTTCCAGTCTTCAAGCCTGACATCTCAACCTCTTCTCTTTCAACTCTCTTTTATTTTCAGCCTAATTTCACCGTAAATCTCTACCTCTCCAACTTGGTTTCACTTATCTTCCATAATTATAGATGTGACTGCCCAGATAAGTTTTTAGATTCTTGCCCAAATTTAACCAAGTCATAGGGTTTCCACCTTGAAGGTATATCCATCTCTTCAGTTTTCCTAATTCCTTGCCAGTCCTACTTTCTTTTATGATCCCTTTGACTTCATAGTGATCATGGAGATTCCCAAATAATATTCATTCTTTCTAAACTATTCTCGACTTATAGTTCTAATCCAGAGGAAAACCTCCCAATTATTCAGTGAGAACATCTCTGATTAGCTTTAGATTATTCATTCCATTGTAATCTTTAAGTAGAGCTTCCTGTTTAATAGTGTCCATGTCTTTACAGATTTTGTATTCTTCTTCTACTTGGTTATTCTAGGTCCCATCCCCGCTTCTGTAGAACCTCACACAAAATCACTCTGAAAGTTCATAAAATCATTTATAAAATCTAAATGTTTTTTATAATCTAGCCTGATTTATTTAATCACAGAAAACATCTCACCTTGTCAGATTCCACTATCAATTGGGAAATTCAACAAACCTCATTTAGTTAGATTCTCCATAACTACTAGAAGAGCTATTCAACTCCCTCTAGTTCCGTACTTTCAAGCTCCATAACAACGTCAGAAGGAGAATCACTGCTGACTGCAAAAACCTAGTTCCATGGGCTTTTCTTTGATTTGTCCTATACACCTTTGGTGTACAAGTTTCATTGCTTCAAGGCTCTTAGCAAAGACCCTCTGCTTTTAATTTACAGCAAAATCAATTACAAATATTCTCAAACATTTTTTGAAGGGCAATTTATCAGGACTCTTTGACTTCAATGGTAACTAACTGGAGGGCCTAGTACCAAGATCTTGATCATTTGTAGAGAACTCAGAGTTCTGCACTTGGAAACACCAAAAATAAATGATACAAGCCTCCCATTGTTGGGGAGCCTCCCAGTTATGTTCTGTTTTGAGCTTCTAACTATTTCACACATATGTTTCCAAAAATCAAACCCATTCATGAGTCAAGAATCATTGATCTGCCTTCGCTTTACTTATTCCTAGGTGCTTAATTTGCCTAAAATGTATTTGAGAAGTCGGAAAAGCAAATAATGAAATATAAATGAAGGTAACATGACAAAGGGAAATACATAAAAGCAACACTCATAAGGATCATGGCCTTGACGGCAAAGGGTTGAGATCGAATCAGAAAATCTCAATACTTTCACAACAATTGATCTTTCTAGTAATAAATTCCAAGGAGGATTCCAGAATGTATCAAATCTAATTCATTTCTATGTTCAACTATTCAGAGATCACCTACAGGATGATTCCATTATTCTCTTCAAAATCCAAGATGTTGAATCCTTGATCTTTCTTCAAATAGTTATGGAATTTCTATATCCAATTAGTTTTGATGCTTTGTTTGAAACCTTTCAAAATTGTTCTGGTTTATATTCTATAACCAATTTCTGAACATTTGAAATGATATCTATACTACTGAAACCTGTGGTTATGTGGATTTCATTGACAAAGAGATGTACAACCGATGTATACTACAAATTTCTCAAAGCCAGAAGTTGTCGCAAAGCGGATTTGATTGGAAAATCACATTAATAGGAGAGATGGATCGCAAGTGTTTTCTTGGTTGTTCATTTTTAAGTGGAAACTCCAATGTTTGTGTGATTATTACAAGAACATTCACAAGATGATTGTAAGGAATAAAATGAGCACTCATGCGCAAACACGAAGAAGAATCCTGCTCCACTCTCATTTGAGCTTTATGTTGTTTATTGCAATGTTTTTATATTTTTATTAGCAAGACCCCAAGCTTTGTTATTATAAATGTAAATTTGTTTATGACATTGAAATAATTTTTTTTCCTTTTTACTTTTATTTTTATTTTTATTTTATTTTTTGTGAGTAATGGCTGTATTAAAAATCCTGAAGGGTTGGATACATTTCCATTTTTTATCGAAGAGACGGTAACATCTTATGTTCCCTTGGTTACTTTTTGGGATAATGATCAACCTCCTCATCAATGGTCTCTTTACAATAATCTAAACAAGGGAGATCTAGATTCATACCTACAAATGAAAACATCACAATTCTTCAATTATTCAGGATTCTAATTGATTAATGAAATATTGTTCACACCTTTATAATTTCTAACCAATGAGACAAAGGGAGTGCTCTTTTTCGTACATAGTTCTAATTTGATTGAATCCTCCTTTCCGAAAAGAGTTGTCCTCTATCCTTTTTGAAACAATTACTTCTGGGCTGAAAGCGGTATAGAAGAAGGAGACATGGGAAATGGGATGGACAATGTATTAACCAGATTTCACCACCATTCAACTTGGAAGTAGATTACCATCTAGTGTTAATTATATATATATATATATATATATATATATATATATATATATATATATATATATATATATATATATATATATATATATATATAGTATATATATATATATATATGAGTGTAGAAGAGATATATATATATATATATATATATATATATATATATAATTGATTCCATTGATGATTGGGGCTTGGATGATCTTGATGTATATCATATTAGAGAGAGAAATTTGTTTCCAAACAAGGAAGCAATAGGAGGAAACAAGTTCTATTACACATAAGACCTCAGAAAAGTCTATAATTTTTTGGAAAAATGGCAAACGGTAATTTCGGGTACAATCCGAATTTTTCTAGATCTCGATGAATTTAAACGGACTTCATCAAGAATCGCTCGCGAATCTAGCTACCACGTTGAATTTCGGGTCGACCTCGAGATAGTCAAAATTTACATCAAAGCCGAGGCACCAAGTATCTGCGTCAGAAAGAGATACGTGATGTGACAAAGTCACCTATAACATGTACTCAGGTGACACATGTTGCATGAGTAGAAAGATGATGGAAAATGGGACTACCGAAATGAAAAGTCATGTAAAAAATCCAAGAGAAGGACATAGGGTCTGGAAATAAAAGTTTAATATAATATAAAAGGTAAATAGTGATCTTCTTCCTTTGAAGACAACTGAGGTTGTAGGAGAAGGTGTGTTATTGAGAATGTGATTTAGTAGAGAGAAGGCTCCTTCTCTCTAGGACTGGCCGATAGGTCCGCCGGTTTTCGACTTAAGCAAGAATGAAAGGTTTCCACGCGCGAGGACTACGCGTGGGACACTAATTTGGTGGAGTTCGAAACCCAAGAGGTGTGGATATTTTCCTACTTGTGTTAACTTATTTAAGAACCATGTAAATGGTTAGGAATCCTTATGAGGCTTGTTTTAGTCAGAATTCTGGGCCTCTCTAAAAAGCTTTGAGCCAAATGGAGAAAATTCCTATTTTGTGTGGTCGTGAACAGTAACCCGAGGGTTTTACTGTTCGTGTGAATAGTGACGTGAATATTTTTGTGTGAATTTTTATGATGTTGAGTGATTCAAAATGAATTGCTTGTGTTTGCTAATTAGCCTATGTGAGCTAATTTTGGTGTCATTGATTGTGAAATTGCATAACATGTTTGTGTGATTAATTACATTATATATGCATGTGAATATATTAGCATGAATGTGTTTGAATTATCATGAACTATGTACTGGGGCACTTAGAATATTAAGAGTGAGTGCATGATATGAAATTGGAAAGTTAAATGAAAATGTTTGTGAGCGAATTTGCACGAAGATTTTCCAGAATCATGTTGAGATTGGTCCAACAATTACATCGTCTGAGGAGCCCATGAATTGTTTTGAAGGTTCTCCATCACATTCGCCTCGAAAGTGTGTCCAATATTTTACCAGTCTTTATGTGTTTTCAAGAACAAAACTTTGTTTTGAAAATCCATTACTTACTCAGATGTTGGCTTAGGCATGTGAGGAGTCGGTGAGGACTGGACACGGGATCGTGGGTCATGTAGATATTCAAGAATTCATGAAAATTCATTTGATATAGTCATTGTTTGGCGCATGTGCATTTAAAGTGGTGAGAAAACCCATGTAGGAAATTATCTTCACCGGGCTTTGTTTCACCCCTTGCCGACACTATTGGGAGCCCTTGAAGAAAGTCAAGCTGTGGCTTAGTAGTTATTTTGTATAACATGTATTATATAACATGTATTAGAATGTTGTAATTTTAATATATGTTGAATTAAGAGTAATTTATTAACTCTCGAACCATGTAAGATATATTGGTTGGGATATATTTTGTGAGTATTAATGCAGGTCCCAAGTGCCATTGATTTTACTTCCTGTGATTGGACCCTGTGGTAAGTCATGTTGGATTGTTGGACAGTTTTATATTTGCAGAGCTCCCGAGATAAAGGAGACTCTGCCCGATTCATGGAGGGCAGTTCTGGTTACTCGATTCACTTCAGTATTCCACAGTGTTGGCAGTGAACTGACACCTCGACTAGCGTCATAAAGACATACGTAAAAGTTTTTCATTTCTCGTAATTGAAAGAATACAATTGGGTATAGTATAACTTATATCCATCAATAATTGTACGTGTTTACACAGATTCTTTCTCTGAAGAAGAGATGAGAACTAAATGTTTCAAAAAATTGAGTTTTTTTTATCTTAACTTATCCGACCTTGGCCAATAATGGGCACAACAGTGATGAGATGTAGAATGAACGAACACAGATTTAAGCAGAGCAAATGACCTAGTTATTAAGTTCATCTTTTCCTTAGTTGTAGCAATATTATCCTTCTGCAGAATAGGAATGCCCCCAAAGAAGAATATATTTCCTCCACTAATCTCATTCATTCAAGAATAATGCCCTGTCTCACCCTATTACAACTTATTTCACTTTTCACTCATCCTACTCATGTGATTCCTCCAGGATCTTGTTTTGATACCACTTTATGCCATGAAATAACTGATCATGATCGAACTTAAACACAATGAAAGAAAAAACTCAAAATTTTCCAAAATGGATCATTTTTTCACCTATGAGTGCATTTTTCTTGCTAACTGAACCTTTGAATCCATTACTAGTCTCTCAAACCCGCCCCGCAAACTTGAAGCTATTAGCATCATTTATGATTGAAAAGATCAGATCTAATCATGAATATTTGTTACTATGAGAAAAATCCGAGCATGCCATTTTGTTGCTGCTTGATGGCATTCAGAGTTTGAAGCACCATACAGAAAGATGTTGCTTTCCAATAGTTATAGGTTCTTTGAAGGTCTTCATTTCATTACATCGTTACCCTCTCTTCTTTTCATTCAAGAATCAGAAGAATGTGTTTCTCGCTGCACATCAATTGAAGAAATTGTAGCGCATTGACTATTAATTTTTCCTCGCTGAATATATATCCAACATGTAATTGTAATAACATGTTGAAAAACATAAAGATCACTGGTTTAACTCATACAACAAAGAGAAAAACTTCGAGCAAGGGTAGAATTATTCAAAAATAACTAGGATAAAAATAATAAAATAGTTAAAAAATTCAAGACAAACAAATAATTCATTAGCTCATTAAGAGTATCTATATTTAATCTCATAAAAAGTAATCCAACAAAGGTCTACAATGTCATCTAGATCCAGAATCATAAATGTCTATGGAAGAAAAATGTTTAGATGTACAAAATTGCAAAGCGAAATTCATGATATAAAGCAAGAAGTATCCCAAAAGCATTCCTTCACGATGTTCTATTATGTCAATATCTATGTTTGTCAAGAAAATGCTTGGTTGTATTCTCCATACAAGAAACGTATTCAAAAAACAAACATAGTGGTGATGATGATATGAAAAAGAAGGTGTTTCACATAACATGAAAAAGCAAATGAGTTAACTTAGGTACTAAGCATATGGAAAAAAGATTAATGGCCATAAGAAGCCAAAATGCCCATTCTATGTTTCCGCTATCCATTATGAGAGCATAGTGTCATGGTAAGTGACTGACCTCAAGACCACAAGGTTCTGTCACTTTTTTCCGGTCAGATTCATACACTTAAGTCAGGATCCAGTAGCATTGTTTCACCCCAAATTTCAGTTCTGAATTATAGAAATTCAAGCTCAAAACATTGATGTTGGTACATAAGTTTGTAATCATATAAGTGTTTAACCCCTAACTCAACTCAAGCTCAAAACATTAGTAGAGGAGACCCTGAGAATCCAAACCTACTTAAGGAAGGGTAAATGGTAATTTACAAAAATCGAATTTTTCTAGATCTCAGAGGAGAAAACAGACTCTACCACCTGTTGAACGTCTTTCAGAAACTAGCTGTCACGCCACCCTCATTTAATTCGAGACACAGGTCAATTTCATCAAGCCGAGGCACCGAGGGCGCGACACTGCACAAGCAGCGGCTCAAGAGGTGCCACATGTCATGTGCATAATGAGTCGAACATGAGTTCAACAAATCTATGAGACATGTGGCAACATGTGAGTGCGAAACCACGGTAGATGGATATGATGGCGGGTCCCAAACAAACAGAGTGATAATTGGTGCGAGAAGACACCAAGTCGACCACTATCTTCTCCCAAACCAGTTTGATGTGGTGCATAGATAAAGAGCAAACCATGAGGGAGAGATTTTAAAGAGAGAATGTCTACCTTCTCTCTAGATTTTCCAACAATCGGACCGATGACTTCCGAGGAGACAAGAGGCAAAGTTGATCCCACTAAAGGGCTACGATAAGTCGTTTCAGAAGCTCTACCAAAACTGGAGTGGTTTTCTCCCATTGTTTATTCTTATTGGTAGAGCTATTCTCGAATGGATAGGGATACTCGAGGCCTGAAGGGTCACTTTTTCAATCCCAAAGATGGGGTGGAATGGTGAAATCCCTAGGGTTGTCCATGACAGTCCGAGACCGGTGTGGCCTGACCATTCATACCAGTGTTGTTATGTTTGACAGATGATGTCAGTTGTTTAGTGATGAAGTTTAGTACTTTGCATGATTTGTTAATCGTATTATTCCATGGAAACAACTTTTGGTGTTATTGCTATGTATGAGTGAATAACATGTTTGATTATGGCAACTTGTTAGCAGGTACAAAAGTTATTTGATAAATATAATAGGCTCATGAGCCAGATCATTTTCATACAGACCGGGAAACCTAGAGTAATAGTGAGGGCATGACATCAAAAACATTGGTTGTCACTGACTGAGTGGAAGATTTCTCCAAGAATGAGCCTGAGAGTTGTCCATCAGGTCATCCTTAGAGACCCGTCCTTATCCAAAGCATGGTATGATTGTCCGTGCGGTTCGGCCTCGAGGTCGGTTCAATATTAGAATTTATCTAAATTTGTATGTCATAGCTTTGGGCAATGAAACTTTGTTTTGAAAACAAAGGAGTCACCCTGGCTCAGGTGGGCGGCGAGTGAGGGAGTCGTAACGGCTCCCAGAGGGGACTTTGGCTGCGAACGGCATGATTCCTCATCCGTTAATATATATATTTTGAGGTAAAGGACTGTTTGTATGTTTCTTTAATTTGAATGTTTCGTGCAGTGTCGCTTCTATAATGAGTACACTTTAGATGTATAACCTATGGTGAGATTATCACTACTAGGCATTGCTCACTCTGTCGAGGGAAAAATTATTTCAGGTACTGAAAGTTCACCTTGGGATGGTAAATTTTATCCAGAAGTCTAGAGATCAAGAAATAAAGTCATGTTGTCTTGTTTATTTTTAAAAATGGTAAAAGATCTAGCTTTGGATAATTTGTAATCAAAACAAATTATAAATTAACTCATTTTTGTATAAAATAAATATTTTGGTGAGTACTGATGTATAGGCCGACGGCCATTTGTTTATCAGATAAGTCTCATGATAGAGATACATGTGTTTCTTGCCAAACCAACCCACATATCCTATCCAAATGTGATTCTTCAGACGCCGTTTACAGTGATTTCAAAACCCATCCGCGATAATCCTGTTAACGACGAAGATTTGCAATGTCAGAACTGGAGATTACTGATTAACTGAGCCTCCTGTGGCCGAGCTCCCACCTGGGTGCCAAACTGTCCCACAACCACAAGCATCCAAATATGAATAAAATGGAAAAATCGTCTTCACCTTGTATTCAATATCATAAAAAGAGATCCCAATCTATATAATAGTTTCATAGAGTTGATAACGATTTTGTAACAAACATAATAAAGTTATACTCTTCAATACATGTTATACAAAACGGATACCCAAAGCCAATCTGGCTTTCTTCTAAAATGCGCCTTTAGCGAAGGCCGCCCCGCGGCACACTCCCTCGTACCGCACAGGATCCTGGATGCAGTGAAACAAAGCCCAGCGTAGATAATTTCCATATGTTATCCCTGCACCTTAAGTGCATGGCTGACAAATAATCACATTCAAGCACTCTCATGAACCTACCGACGTTCATGACCAACCCATGCCTCGAGTCCTACCCAACTCCTCATATGCCTGCCAATGTTAGTGGTAATACCGTTTTCACACAAAAAACCATTTGCCTGAAAAACACACCACCGAAGCCTTAAAATATCGGGACTACCCTTCGAGGAATGTGTCGAAGAACCTTCCTAAACAATTCACTGCTCCGACGCAGGTAATCGGCTGACCATCTCCCAACACAATTCTTCTGAAAATCTTCCGTCGAAATTCATTTCACAAACATTTTCATTTTGTTTCATTTTCATGTCATGCACTCACCCTAACATCCCTGTAGGTGACCTAGTTGCATATGGAACGTATATGCCAATTCCAACACATTCATGCTAATATATTCACATGCATATATTAACATACTCACCACATAAAGCATGCTATGCAAATTCTCAATCAATTACACCAAAAATTAGCTCACATGAGCTAATTAACAAACACGAGCAATTCAATTTGAATCACTCAACCAAACACATTTTCACACAAAAATACTTTGTGAACACTATTCATATGAATAGTGCAACCCTCGGGTTACTGTTCACGACCACACAAATAGGAATTTTCTCTACTCGGTTCAAAGCTTTTGAGACCGAGTTTACTACAATATGCTTTCACATTCTCTAACCATTTACATGGCCTTTAGCCACACAATGCAAGTAGGAAAAGATCCCTACTGTGGTTGTTCAACTCTCAACACCAAATTTATGCCCACGCTGTAGCTCGGCCAAAGGTAGAAAGCAACAACTTTTCTTCTCGTCCGGCCGAAACCGATGGTCCGATCGATCAAAACCAGAGAGTAGCCACTCCCTCTCTCTCTAAAAACTCAAACGTCTCAGCCACTGCATCACCCGCTTTCATCGCCCATTTGGTCTTCAGCAGAAGACGACTGTTATATTTTTTTGTCTTTTCTTCATTAAACATCGTTGGATGTCATCTATGTCCCCTGCCTGATTCGACACTCGCATTATCTCAAATTGGCCAATTTCCATTATCTCTACTCTTGCAACATGTGTCACAAGAGTACATGTTATGTGACTTTGTCACATCATATGATGTTTACCTCGATACTAAGACTAAAAACGTGAGCAAATCTTATTCACTTAAAGAATCTAACAAGTCTGATTTGGTAAATTTAGATTTCATGTAGACGATTCCAACTAAGTGAAACTGCTTTATCATCCGAGATCTAGAAAATTTTTGGATTTTTATCGAAATAACCATTTTACCATTTTTCCGGGGTGCTCAATTTTCTGCCCATTCTCCCTCCTACAAAGAATTTGCCTGCAATTTCCTGAGATAATCATGAATAACTCATATGGTTATGCAACGTGGTAATTATACCATGCATGTAAACCAGTCAAGCCATACTAAACTACCAAACCACGTACTCATCCCTAAACAGAAGGATAGGGTGGCCCGCATCGTGTCCTCGCGCCCCATCGCCGACTCCTCCACTCCATGGTGCCGCATAGCACCCTCACTAGCCTTATTATCTCGCGATCGTAAAACCTCGCTCCTGCCATCACGTGACATTCAACCCTCCCTCAAGGTCCGGATTAGTGTCAACCTCATCTTCCTCAATCCAATTACATGGCTGGATCCGGCGTATACTTCCGAAAGCATGGAGACATGAAATACTGTGGACACCCCATATGCCGGAAGCTGCCACCAGTACGCTATATGCCTACCCTCTCGAGCATCTCAAAGGGCCCAATAAACCCCACCCAGACACTCTCGCTGGGCTTCAATCCAATCACCCTGGGCACCACCTCCAAGTGAGCCACGGATCCCCAACCTCGTACTTAAGGGTCGACGTCGCACATCCGCATAGCTCTTATACCTAGCCTCCGAGTCGGAGAAGACGCCGTCGTATCAAGCTCACCCTCTAGAGTCCCACCAGATCTGTGATCAGCGAGAGCAGTTTCCCACTTCGGGTCCAAATATAACGGTGATCCCCAGGTAATTACTAATAACCCGTTGTTGTAGGCTTAATTCCACCATGGGCAATTGCTCTTCCCATCTACCCTTATGATCTAGAACGATGCTCAAGAAGATTCTCTAACACTGTATATAATCCGTTAATAACACGTAACCCTACACAACCTCGCTGTGTTAACGCCGGACTCTCCCATGTCGCACCACCATAACCACGTATTTGCCAATCCAATCCATGTCAGAATGACATCCATATATTTAGCTTCTTTTGCCAAGCCACCACACCTAATGTATTTCCAAAGGTGTATCCAACTCGAGTAACCTCCCGACTTTCACCCAGTCCCTAAGTCTACGTGATAAAGATATCCGTAAGTTTCATCTTGAAGCTCATTCTATCTCATCACTCCGGTCCTAAGTCTTCGCGGATAACATGACAAGCAGGTTTTCTCTATCTGGGTAACATAATCCTTTCTACCATTAATCATGGTAGCCCCACATTCACATAGAAATTTTCAGATATCTCCACAGTTCTCACACCCACACGTAAATTTCTGATATCTCCACCGGTCTCTTACACCCAATACGTAAAATTTCGGATAACTCCACTGGTCTCTTACACCCACACAAAATTTCGATATCTCCACTTAGTCTATTACACCCACAATGCAATTTCGGATAACTCCACCCAATACGTAAATTTATAGTTCCCTGGTCTTTACACCCACACGTAAATTTCTGATAACTCCACTGCCCTCTTACACCCAATACGTAAATTGATAGCTCCCCGCCCTACACCCATTACGTAAATTCGGGATAGCTCCCTGCTCTTACACCACATGCAAATTTCATTTGTTCCACGTGTCTCTTACACCTTTAAATTCTGATAGCTCCCGGCCCTCATGTCTAATAATAAAATTTCTGATGACCTACCTGCCCTTACACCCACATTGTACCGGATAGCTCCCTGCCCCAGCACCACATAAATTGGATAGCTCCCCGGTCTCTTACACCCACGTACCGAGATACCTCCCGGGTCTCTACACCATTAATAAATTGATACTTCCGGTCTCTGACACCACATGGGCTCGATATCTCCCTGCCCCCTACACCCACACAGACCTTGGGTGGATATCATCACGGGTCTTCCTTTCACCCTCTCCCGGCTTCTCGTCTTGCTAGGAATAATCCACTCCCTTCTGCTTGCCCTTCCTTCCAACGACACATTAATTTACTCTTCATTTCGATTCAACTATGAGTCTTCATCGACGAGTCCTGGGGTGACAAACCCACCTGTTCTGCCGGGTGAGCGGTGAATGACCATACCGCACTCCACATCTAACTCGATGCGATGACACCATGCACATGAACACAATGATGCCATACCGTGGATACCCTAATCCCCGAGGGTCCACCATGAGCGTAATCTCTAGGACCCTAACTCAATAATCCCAACCTATCATGTCAATCCTCACCCTACATCCCAAAGGGAAGAATTTCCTATCATCTCTAAGGCCTCAACTCTAAACCCAAATCACACACAAGATCTCATTCCATGAATGAATATGATGTATCTTAATCCAAACGCCACTCTAGTCAACAAGTGTAAGATAGAAACGCACCCTCGCATATCCGGTCGCTCGTATGCTCACCGTAAGACTCGAGACCTCCGCCTCCCAAGACAATCTTGCTCATATGCCTGTGTCGGGCGACAATGGTAACACGTCATCCGCCTTAGCCTAACCCGAACTCGCCTACAACTCGTCTCCCGACCCCCGACCGCCTGCTCGACCCATGTGGGTCTGCTCATAAATACTAGTGCTCAGGCAAGACCCTAGATCAGATCAACCCTCCACCACATTAGGTATGAGAAACAACTCAGATCCGCTCCCGTCCTCACCGACCGACCGTGATCGCCCAAACTCCTGATCCCCCGCTCGAGGGCAATCCCTTCTCATATGTCCTGCCGCTGGTAAAGGGTATGATACACACTGTCAGCATACTACTGTCTTACGATAATCAGCACTAAATGTTTAACGTGTCATCTATCCCTAACATATATCTGATCTCTATGATTACACTCACATCCCCGATGCCTATAATATCACTTCCCTACGGTCATACTTGTAAACCCCAACCTTATTGAATGTTATAATGGTAGTCGGAACCTATTAGAGGCACTGATAGTGTTAGTGTGATTTAATTTAGAATTTCCATAATTATCAGTATAAAGAGTTCTTTAAAATTACCTCCTGGTGCCCTAATGAATAGTAATTTTTCTTATTTTATCTGGATGGAGGGGTTTGTGGAGGAATTTTTAAGAAATTTCAGTTCCTATGACATTAAACTGATATTTAGAAGAGAATTGGAGATTTAAGTGAATAGTGATTTTAACAAATTCGTGAGTCTGGCGGTCAAATTTTGAAATGGTATCTAACACGGTATCTGAATAATCATGAAATTAATCAACTCTAAATCCGAAATCGCTTGATATTTCGTATCCAATTAATTGATAACACGCTTATTGTCCTATTTTCGATTTTAACGATTTTAAATCCGATTCGTGATTTCAGAGTCTGAACTAATCGTGAAGGATTTAATTAGAATATTTCATGTTCAATCTTAAGTTTGCACGACCATAGAATATTGATTTTAACTGTATAAAGATAAGTGCGAAAAATGAAATAAAATATGATATAGATACTTTCAGAGAGCCAATCAAAACCTTTTCTAATGGCTAAGTTATGATTAAAATAATAGGTTAGTGTCATTCGTTGAAAATGGACCAATGAGATTCTCGCTCATAAGTATCAAAAAGTGAGGTTAAAATCTAAAATTCAAGAAGTTAATTCCTCCAATACATAGAGTCATTCACAAGGAGAGAAGAGAGAAGAAAAGAGATGAGAGAAAGAGTGAGAAAAGAGAGAAAGAAGAAGGCAAAGGGGGGAGTAAGGTGAGATGTGTGATTTTCTTCTCCTTCAAGCTCTGCTGATCCCAGTGTATCATGGGAAGAGAAGTCGCAGATGTCCAAGAACAAGTAAGTTTCTAATGGTGCAAGAAAGTTGATTTTACTGTTTTTTCATGCCTAATGCTAAGGATTTTCTTTATATGATGTTAGAATTGTGGTATTTACTATTGAATCCATAGATGATTTGGGTATAAAATGAGAAAGAAATGGATTAGGTTAGGGTTTCCAAAATAAAGTAGTGATCGGTTGTGGGGTTCGATAGTGCATTTTGTGTGGTATAAGAAATGGTTGGGATAGAAAGTGAATGACAGTATGTATTGATTTGAGTTTGTTGTAGTCAAGAAATGAAGAAAAATTAATATATCATATTTCCTACTAAATGAAAAATAAGAGGGGTCAAGTGTAGTTGTACTCCATGTGTTTGGGTGAATATTAACTCTAGAAATGCATTGGAATTGGTTAGAAAAGAAAAAGATTTGAATTGAGGGCATTAAGGTCATTTTGTAAAGTAAAGGGTATTTTGGCTCATTTCTTAGCTCAGATATGGTTGTTATTTAAAGTGAAATGTGATGGTTATAAACAACAAGTGGTGGATTAAAATGAGTTATGGTTAATGTTTAATTGTGGTTTTTCTTGAAAAAGGGGAAAAGGACTATCTGACAGAAACTGAATTGGTCTGAAGCAAGGGATTGAAATGCGAACCATGAGCTGTAAAACTGACTTTTGAAAATTGAGTTTTACAAGTGAAAGATTTTTTTATGTTAAATAAAGTTTCTTGAATGTAAACGTTTATATACGATATTAATAAAAATGTAGTAAATGTTATATGTTATTAGTATATATATATATATATATATATATATATATATATATATATCTGTCATATATATACTTATATTAAATTATATATGTATGCATATTTTAAGGCATTATGGAAGTTTAAAATCGTAAAGAATGCATATATATTCAAGGTATATATGTGTTTCTTAATGATAAAGTAAAGGATTTAAATGGATTTATAAATGTATTTTGAATAAATGTTTTTACTGATGGTTACCTCAACCCATATGGATCAAGTATACCGAGTATCGATCGAAGTACCTTAAACGTGTAAGGATTTAGAGGGAATAGTTATAGGTTACTAACTGAGGGAGGGAAATAGATTTTTAGCGTAATATCCTTAAACGTGCTAAGGTGCTATGACTAGAATCCTATGCAAGGCATGAGTTTCTCCGCAGCGTAGTGGTTATGACTGATTTGACCGTCCTCACCATCGCACTTGAACTGTTCGGTGTGTTTACCCCCTGGGTTCCATTAGAAAGAAAGTTTAAAGCATAAATTGTTTTTAATTGTATAAGTATTTATTACTTTGATATATACTGGAAAATGTTGTCTTAATGAAAATGTACACTCACTGAGCTCCTTTAGCTCACTCTTTTCCGTATGTTTCAAAACATTTTCAGACTACACGATGCGCTCTAGAAAGACCCCTCACAAGCAGCGAGTCGAGCCATCGAGAGACGAATGATGTGACCGCATTGTATATATATTTTGCATATTGCATATGTTGAATATTTTGTCATGTATATATGTATATATGTATATATGTATATATGTATATATTTTGAAAAGGAACTACGTGGGGCTTTGATCCTCAAAGTGGATGAGGTAATGAAGGCTTGCTTTAAGTTCGCTCTAAGCCTAATTTTTTTATAAAATCGCGCGATGGAATTGAAGAAGTTTTGAATGTTTTGACGATTGAAGTGAATAAATGTATATGTGTATATATTGGGCTTGATTGAGTTATGGATTATGTTCAAAACTGAAGTCGAATTGGAAAGATTATGTTTTCGGTGAGCTGCAGGTTTTGTAAATTTGGGAAAGTCCGAAAAACAGGAAACTCGCCGCTTTTTTTGAAAAATCTAAGTGTTTGAAAAAGAAAAAAATTTACCAATTTCGCTCCAGACATTTTCTAAAGATATGCTAAGAATTGTAAAGGGGTCTACCTTATGGGCGATTTGATTGTTTTGAGGAAAAGTTTCTATATCTGTTGGAGTGCCGGGAGGTCCCCTCGGGTTCATGAGGTTAATCCGGGTTGGGATCCTTCAATAGTCGTCCTGACCCTAGAGTCCACTCCTCCTCTTATCATTGGAGAACGATGTACTTCTAAACGTTGGAGGTCGTTTGAACTGCCCTGGCTCACTATTGCACATGCCTGCGGCGAGAAGGCCACCAGAATCCCTACGGTCCCCACAAAGGCCCGGTCAAAAGTCGATGGTGCCCGACCACACTTCACGACCCCCTACGTCCCGCCCTCAACTACAGCCATTCACACATGTCAAATAGCAAGTTAATTTAATACAAGATTCTAGCGTGAAACAACCCGAAGACACTATCCATATACGTAAAATACCTCTACGCATAATGCCCTCAGATTCGAGTAAATGCAAAGACGATAATTTACGTAATGAAATCCATATATTCAACATCAAAATTGTATTTTAGAAAATTTTATTTTAAAAGATTTGATTTGATTTTTTTATTTTATTTTATTTTTTGAAAAATCTTGTGAACAAGTGGGTCCAAACAAGGATTGAAACAAAGGCATCGAAACCAAAATCGAGTCAAGCGCACAAGGCACCCAACCTTGGCCTGTACCGCGGCGCACTTTGCGCCAGGCGGTCGTGGCCCGCCTGGGCTGCGGTCGCCGCTTACACG
This sequence comes from Tetrastigma voinierianum, assembly GCA_016808115.1. NCBI lineage: Eukaryota > Viridiplantae > Streptophyta > Magnoliopsida > Vitales > Vitaceae > Tetrastigma > Tetrastigma voinierianum. Next base: position 908 of record JAEQBH010009043.1, on the reverse strand, counting down.
GCGCCTCACGTATCGCAGTCATTGGGCTCGACCGTGTTGGCGCGCCCTCAGACGCGACACAAACTGTGGCGCTAAGCTCTATTCCCACCGCCACGATACACCGAGACGTATCGTGACACGCCCCGCCTGGGACACTGGGCCGGTCACAATACAAAGACCGACGCGGACACAATTCCCTGTCGCTCATTCGCGCCACGATACAACTTGATTGTATCGACCCATCCTGTCTGCTTCACTCATACGATACACCGATTGTATCGTGACACACTCACCAACTGATATGATTCAAGTATGTCACGATACAATTTCCATTGTATCATGACCCAGTTGGGCAATAGCCCATCCAGTTTCCAAAACCGTTTTTTTTTCACTTCAATTTTTTTTTTTCATTCCAACTACTGGAAAAACTACCCAAATATATATATATATATATATATATTTATTTATTTATTTACTTATTTATTTTTTCATTTTCCACAACCTAAATAAATTTATTGAAATTTATTTTATCCATTTTTTTTCCAGTTTTACACACATGTAAAACCTTAGAATTTTTTTTTTCACATCATTTTTTTCATTTAATTGACTTTTCGCTCAAAATTTCAACTTTTGTTCTCACTAAACCTAGCTTATTCCACATCTACTTATTTTCCTATGTGCCATTACCTAAGCAATACATTTCAATCCAATTCATAACACTTCATGTTATGCACACCAATCACACATAAAACACAATGCATGTAGTGTTCTAATCCTGTCCCGTGATTGTTTAGGTAATCACATACCTAACCTCTAGCATCGAGCCACCAAGTGGTGATGTTCTTACACCTTATGACCATGGCCTAAGCCCAAATCCCTCAAGCCCTAGGTAATCGTATACCTAACTTATTGACACTAAGCTCTATGTA
>JAEQBH010009042.1:0-59582 GCA_016808115.1 Tetrastigma voinierianum | reverse complement strand
TGAAACAAATAGGCCCTATATATTCATCCGTCCACATGTATTCCAATGCACAAAAAGTGGCCACTCCTCCTTTTAGTCACTCACACATACTGCTAGCCTTTCATGTTAGTGGTTATTATCTCAAATGCATTGAATAGTATGCTCACTTTATGGGATGTTTCTGCTCTTGGCCCCGTTTGTGTAAATGTACTAATTAAACACTTATTTTATAAGAGTTTATTATAAGGAGAGTTTATGTCATAAGTACTTTTTATTTAATAAACTATTTGTGTTTGGATGCATATTTTAAAAAGCGTTTATGCATTATTTAAGGTGTTTGGATGTATTACTACACAAGAATTTATAATAAATAAAATGACCGAAAAGACCATCATAACACTTATAAATTTGAAGTGCTTTAATAAATACACTTGTCATAATTTCTATAAAAAAATTTTAAAACTAAAAACTAAAAATTGATATTATATATATCACAAACCATTATAAAATTAAAAATAAAGTAAAGATTTCATCAGATACCGAAAAATTTATTAATCAACAATCTCTATTATAAAAACTAGCTAATGAACCATTATCTCATTTTTCATTTTTGTTTCATATGTATCAAAGAGATTATAAAAACTAAAATATTATAGGTTTTTTTTCATTAAAATCTTTGAACTCTTTTTATAAATTGGGACGTGATGTACCATGAACTCATAGTTATTCAAGGCGCATCGAGACGCAAAAGCCTCTTGGGGCCTTAAAGCGCATGGGACACTTGAGGCGCGGGCTCTTTTAAGTGATGCACACCCTACCTAATATAAATAAAAATTATATATATATATATATATATATATATATATATATATATATATATATATATATATATATATATATCTATATCTCACTAAATATTGTCTAAATTTTTTATCTAATAATAAAATATAATAAAGAAAAGAACATTAAACATAAAAAGCAAACATCACTAGTGCTTCCCATCATTGCAAACATTTCCAAAACAAATAACAATCATCATTAATGTTGAAATTATCTTTATGACTCCCCCGCAAGCTAGGGGTCGGTAACTGGTGCACTCCTAGCTTGGATCGGAAGACTTGAAAGGAGTTCTTAGGTAATCCCTTTGTGAAAAGATCGGCAATTTGTAGAGATGATGGGATATAACATGTAACAAGAACTCCATTGGCAACCTTTCGTGACAAAATGATAGTCTAATTCAATATACTTGGATCGAGCATGGAAGATGTGATTTATTGTTATGTGGAGGCAGGAGGTTATCACATACGCTTAAGGAGGTTCATGAATTGGAATACCTATATCACGGCTACAGTGCAAGACAAGTTATTTCTCAGAAATTGTGAGGTAAGCGACCGATATTTAGCCTTAGAACTTGATCTAGAAACTCGGTGGGGTTGGCGCTTAGAGGACCAAGAAATACGCCTGGTCTTCAGAAAATACAAGACCCGTAAGTGCTTCTTGCAGAGCGGGACCGGCCAAAGATAGAAACTTGCCATGATCATAATACTCAGTCTACATGGGAAATGTGTAGCCCAAAATGGAACATCTCACTCAGTATTCTTTAGACGTGTCGACCCCCTCAAGAATATAGAAGACAACCTTAGATGATTGGCTCTTTTATTGTAATCTTTATTTTGGCCTTTTAGCATATTATTTTCGTTTTTTTGATATTCTTTGTTATAATGGATGTCTGGGTGTAGTAAACTGGTATTATCACCATTGAAAATTGCCATTCTTCATGGTATCGTGAAAGCAAGTGAAATTCATGGCAAATCTCAAACTACTCTTAGCATCCAACCATTCCATCAATGCTCAATCTCATCTCCATCAAACTCAATGTGTCAAACTACCTTTATGGCGCTCATAAGTTCTTCCCCTTATTCAAGTTCGATTAATTCATCATCTCAAGATAAAAGGGATATATCAAAGGAGATAATGATACCGGAAGAGAGGAGGCTAATGATCAGCTTGATGCAGCATGGTCTCACAACGTTGGGTCTACTTACATCGGGCTGACTCATGACAAAAGATGTGATGCTTCTATTAGATGGAATGGAGACCGCCTATGATGTATGGAACTCTCTAGAAGAGAAGCTTTGATACCATGAAGAATGAAACGAATTTTCAAGGGTGATAATACTAGTTCACTACAGCCAAACATCCATTATAACCAGAAGAATTATACAAAAAAGGTAAGAAATAATATACAAAAAGGTAAAATAAAGATTACAATAAAGATTGCCATCTAGATAAAAAGTTGTCCTCTAGTCTTGAGGGTCAACACATCTGAAAAGAACACTAGTGGTTGTTTTCCATTTTAGACTTTATTTTCCATGTAGATAATCATGATCCTTGGCAGATTTCATGCTGGCAGATTGCATGCTGGAGTTAACGTGATCCTTGGCCGATTGAATGCTGAAATTATCTTTATCAGATGAAACTCCTCATTTCACATTGCAAGCATCTGATGCTCTGTGATGGAGAAAAACTCCCATACAGCTAATATATGAATATACATATAGAAAAAGTTTCTGGGCATTGTTTATATCAGAGAAGCACGATTTCCAAAACATGATGTTAAGTTAGTTAGCTTATCAAACACGATTGCACCTAAAATTTCTTCTGATGGATTTCTTTTTTTTGCTAATATTTATTTTTGGCTAATTGTTAGCGTCACTTGTGCTGAAAAAAAGGAATTTGTTTGATTTTTTCACGTGGATTAATCACATATCTCTACAGGATTCATGATTTATGGCTACTCTATGCCCTGTGCTTTTCTGAAATGATATATATTATGTAAACCAAGATCATCAGAGAATGGATATTCTTGCTGGACTAGGAACTAGGTTGATGGACTCATGCCACTGCATAGGTGAAGGTGCCTATCTTTAGATTTTTTTTCTGAACTTCTTACTCCAATTGTTAAGGCCTTCCCAGGCGTATGATTTAGATAATGTTGAGAAAGAAATGGATAATGGTGAACAATGTGAAGTTTCACTTAGCTGAATAAGAAAATTCTTCTGCCATGGGTGTCTTAAGACAGAATGAACTGAACTCTAGAAATTATGAAGATGGTTGTTTGGCATATGAGGAAAAAAAGGAAAAATAAATCTGGTTGCACGGGCTTGTAATCACAGTTTTTTTATTTTTTACAGTACCACTTGAATTTAGATTGCATGAGATCAGAAGTATGAGTGCATAGCATAGCATACCTGTATGCATGACTAATGTTTTTTGAATGAATGCGGTTCCACTGTGCCATTGCCTTTAAAATTATCATCTGACTTGTTTTTTGTAGCATGGAACTCAAAGGTACTCAGTACCTGATTTCTTTAACTTGGTTATGCAATGTTGTCAGCCCCTTCTATATTATATTTACCTCCTGACAACCCATATTTTCAGGGTTGTTTTTTTTTTTTCAATAATTTTTTTAATGTTGGATAAATTGAAATTGCGGATTTCCTCTTTGTTCCTGCGGACAGTGATGATATGATTGGTATATGATTCCTGGGAGAAGTAATTCAAATCTCAAAACAGGTGGAAATGATTCCTGCTTTATTTAATTTGAATGTGAACATATATATATATATATATATATATATATATATATATATATTTATATGTGAACACTGGTGGTTGAAGACTCTGTGGGAGACCCTCACAACCTCTGTGACTTTGAAGTTTCTCATCATCTAAGCAAGTGCAGGTAATATTGGAGAGAACTCTGCAAAATATTTTTAATACATTTTTATGGTTTCGGTTAGCCTTTTAGGGATTAGTATTGCTTTGTGTTTCCTGGTTGACATTGGAAGATAATTTTATCAATTTTAATGTGATAATGGATATGGATAAATTTTCCTTGTTTGGAAAAAATAAGTTTCTTTGTAGTATGAATAGCACCACTGCATTTGTGCTTTTGGTCTAGAATGGAAATAATACTTTGGTATTACTCTGGTGGATTAAATTGAAAGTTTTCAGTTAACTAGAGTGCTTGACAATCTTACAAGAGCAAATGCATATGAGATGTTATAGGCACATCAAATAGGTAAAGAATGAAGAAAATTATGCAAGATGATACAAAATTTGGTGACTTTAGCTAGAATGTATATTGTTACTTTAAAGTGATGGAGCTGATTTATACTATATGACTCGCTGATTTTTGAATTGAGGGCAACTAGGTTGAGTCATGTGACACTCATGTTTTTTTGACAAAACCTAAATGGAATCCTGCCCATCTATCCACGTGACTCATGCAGTTTATTTGAATCATTTTTGCATAGGCTGCATGTATTATGCAAACAAAGAGCCCAAACAAACTTTTACCTTTTATACACCAGTTCCTCTTGGCCTGATTGGTAGAAGTCCTATATTCTTGTCCCTGGTTGTTGAGTTCAAGTCGTGGTTGAATGTCATATACAACAATGTTGTCTTTTCAGCTGAAAGATTTGTCTTGGAATGATATTTTGATTGGCATATCTGGAGGTCGATTTCTGGGGTAATAACTTGAAAAACAGAAATTATCTGTTAGAGTGTAGTAACTTAAGGTGAAATCCCATGATTTAAGAACATACATTGTGCAAGGCCCTGATTTGATGATACTTTGTGCCTTTGGCTGGGCACTGAGAAAGTCGAATTAGACAAGTTCTGAACATTAAATGATCTCCTTGTGAAATAAATGGAGCTCTTCAATAATCTTGTTTGGTTGTAATATATTGCTTCAGGACTTGAAGGGGATTGCTTTTTGATACTTCTTAATTATGTCAAGTTAATGGTTAAACTCAGACTGGAGCTTTATGCATGTATATATAAACTCTGTTTATGCTGGTGAAGCCTAGCCAGTGGGCACTCTCAATACTTTGAATATAAATTATCTAACCATAGGGAAGGCTTTCATTGATAGTCTCTTTTCTTCTTGGTTCAGTAATTCATGGATGGAAGAAGTTGTATATTAGGTTGGTTTAGTTTTCAGACAATTAATACTAGTAGTGGCTACTAGTTCAAGTGTTGGTTGAACTGTAAAAGATTTGGTGGATTTAATCTTTTTGTGCTAATAAACTGCATTAATTGTCCTAGAACAGAATGCCATTTTGGTTGCCTCTAAAATCTGTTACTGCTATCCGAATTTAGTGCTTTTTGTGTTATATGTATTTTTTAGTAGAAAAAACAAAAAAAAAAGGGAAACAAACATGCTCTTTATGTTTTTCTTATTTTTCTTATTTTTCAAAACAAAAACACAGTTTTCAAAAACCGTAAACAAACAGGCCCTATATATTCATTTGTCCATGTTGTCTCCAATGCACTAAAAGAGGCCACTCCACTCTTTTAGTCGCTCACACATACTCGTTAGCGCTTTTCATGTTAGTGGTTACTATCTCAGCTGCATCTCTTGGTTACTGTTATTGTTAAATAGAATCAGTAATTTATCCTTGATGATGCATTGAATAGTATGCCTCACTTTCATGGGATGTTTCACAGTGCTCTTTGGCTATGTTTGTGTAAACAACTTAATTAAGTACTTATTTTAGAAGAGCTATTAGATGAGAGTTTATGTCATAAGTACTTTATTCAATAAACTATTTGTATTTGGATGGATATTTTAAAAAGCGTTTATGTATTATTTTAAGGTATTTGGATGCATTATTATACAAGCACTTATAACAGTTAAAATTATTGAAAAGACTATCATAAACACTCATTTTATAAGAGCTATTAGATGAGAGTTTAAATCATAAGTATTTTATTCAATAAATTATTTGTATTTGGATGGATATTTTAAAAAGCGTTTATGCATTATTTTAAGGTATTTGATGCATTACTATGCTGCTAATTCTATACAGCTTAAAATTACGAAAAGACTATCATAAGCACTTATAAATTTGAAGTGCTTAATAAATAAGCACTTGTCATAATTTTTAAAATTAAAACTAAAATCAAAGTTAATAATATATATATATATATATATATATATATGAGCATATAGCAGAGAGAGAGAAGAGAGAGAGAGAATATGGGTTATGATAAATAAAGAGTAAGATCAGGCTGAGAGAGTTAGATGTTACTTGAATGCATTCAAATATGAAAAGGAATATAGAATATCTACTCGCTTGTTTATATGCATCAAAGAGATTATAAAAACTAAAATATTGTAGGTTTTTTTCTTCATTAAAATCTTTTGGAACACTTCTTTTATAAATTAGAACGTGATATGCCATGAATTCATAGTTATTTACACGACGAGGGGTAGGCCTTGAGGTGTAAGACACCTCTGCGGCGCGAGCTTTTTAAGTGATACTGTATCCTACCTAATATGAATACCATATATGTATCTCACTTAATATTGTCTATAATTTTATCTAATAATAAAATATAATGAAGTAAAGAACATCAAATATAAAAATCAAACATCACTGCATTTCCCATCATCATAAACATTTTAAACAAAATGACAAACATCATTAATGTTTCTATCATTACAAAATTATAAGTTTCAAAACAAAAAAATATTCATGAATCTCGCATTAAATTCCTAAATCAATAAAATCATTATCAATTTTTATTCTTCCCATCATCCATGAAACTTGTTTCTATTTTTTAATTATATGTGAGAAATTTTTTTTCCTATTGTTTACATAATTTTTCAAAAATTTACTTAATTTTTTTGAACTCATTTTCTATTATTTTCATTATTTTTCCTATTTTAATATAACTTTTCAAAAAATTTACTCTATTTTTTGCTACATAATTTTTCAAATTTTGTTTTATATTTTTTCCTTTTTTTTTACATAATTCTATCCTAAGGACAATTCTTGTCTCTAAGATGATCAATTTTTAGGTTTTTTTAAGCTTTTTTGATAACTTCATGTTTCTTATTAAAATAAGCTAAATGGATTTATAAGAGGTCATAAGCTTATTTTTATGCTTCTTTCAAACACCTATTATTTTTATCAAAAGTATTTACGTAGAATATAAGTTCAAATAAACCGTGAAAAGCTCTACCAAACCTAACATTTTATCTTATATTTCACCTACTTCATATAGACTTTGCATGGACAACGCTTGTTCATAGCTTTTCTCCTTATAACATATCAAATTGTCAACTTTCCTACAAAGTATTATTAATTTCCACAATGAATCAACAGTATCTCAAACATTATATATGTTAAAAACAAATCCCACATGGATTTTAGGTCAATTTTAACTGCATACTTCGTGGCAGATGAAGAAATTCCAATCTTAACATGTGAGATGCTGATGTTCAACACCAACCACAGGACTGTTTTTTTTTTTTTTTATTATTATTATTTTATTTTTTATTTTTCGGGTTATTAGGTCATAGAGAAGCTGGAATAAACTCTGAAGAGGCCAAAAGGAGATTTCATGACTTCCAGTGACCTTTAATTAACTTAATAAATACAAGAAGTCAAACTGTGCTACGCCTTTTGTTTTCCAACTTCTTCAAGTAGCTCGGTGGCTTGTTAACGAAATGGAGACTAGGACCACGAAAGAGCAGACGTTTCTATGACATATTTCGCAACAAACCTTCCAAATGAAATGCGAAGATACGCCTGCCCATATCTTTTTTAAGTTTTGAACTGAGCCCCAATATGACACACAAGTTCCATCCTTCCTTCTAAGGAGCTAGAAAAAGAAGTAAATATGTGCAGACAAGCCATTCCCCTAAAATCTTTCGACAATAGTTTTTGAAAACACAAAAAAAATCATTTTGGTATGTGTTTTCTATATTCTTCATATTTTTTAAAGCAAAAAAAAAAAGAACTAAACTTGTTTTCCGTGTTCTGATTGTTCTCAATAAAAAACGGTTCTCAAAAATTATAATCCAACATACCCATAATCTCTTTTAATGCCAAGCGTAGAAAATCAGGGGTGGATTTAGCTTGTGCCCCCATTGATATATATATATATATATTTTAAATTTCCTAATTAGATTATATGGATTTGAAATCAAATGCTATACTTTGTCCCAATCGAAATAACCTGCTGAGTTGAAGTCAAAGTCAAAATTTGCAAAATTTACCTTACTTATTCTTGCCTCCATCATTATGGGTCCACCACTGTTAATCTCTATATGATCATCGCTATCAACCGACCTAATATTCGAAAAATGTCACTTGGAATTTTTAGCCATTCATTAGTTTGAAATTAAGAAATCGATGAAATGAAATCCAATATTTGGAAATGTCACTAGAATTTTGAAGCATCTATTAGTTTCCAAATTAAGAAAGTCTAAATACTCATGATGTCGCGACTCTACCAAATGCGTATTCAATCGCGGTGCATCTTTCAAATAAATATCTTTTGAAAGCCTCTTACTAGAGCCTAGATCCTAAGCTAGCAGACATTTTGTCAACAAGGCTCATGTTAACAAGGAAACTTGTGTTTGAGCTATTGATTTTGTAAAGAAGATATAAATAGTGTAAAATAAGTGATTCAATACAATTTTATATAAAATAATTGTGTTTCATGTATAATAGTATCTAAGTACTACTTTAATGTCTTAAGAAGATCATGTACGCCATCCCGCATGAGCATATTTAGGAAATGGAAAAGGTCAATGTCGCCCACAAATTTTGACATGGCGTTTACCTATGAATAACATTATCCTCGCATAATATTTAAAAGAAGAGTATCATATTCCATAGGAGAAAAGTATTACATGATTATAATATATAATCGTTATCACAAATATAAAACGCCTTATTCAAAGAAAATCAAGTGGTAAAAGAAAATGTGAAATGGCTGGCGGAAAAGCAATATAAGGACAAAAGCGATCGCGGGATCACACACACACCTCGTGAGTCCAAGTTTGCAACTTCAGACGCACCGGCCGACCCATAGAATTTATGTGTCGATATCAATGCATAAGACGTGGTCGATGAATGTCCGTCCAAATTCATCTATAAAGGCCACCTAATTCTTGTATCCTTCACAAAATCTCGCCTGAACTCAAATGTCTCCCACTCGCTAAAGTTACATTGGGAGTGGTGATTCACCACTCCCTCCCTCACCGACCACCCAAGCGCTCGCCACTAAACCACCACGGCAGGAGAAACCGCCTAACCAACACCGTGCACCACCTAACCCTCTGGTCACACGCCTTTCTTTGCTCGCGCGGCGCCTAGGAACCCGCTAGGCCACCTTCTCGATGCCTCACCATTCTCGAACACAAGGGCTTATCATTTCTGGCACTTTCCCAACTTGTATTTTATTAGCTACTAAAATACAAGACAATTTCGCATAGGCTCCCACACCTCGGGGCTCAATGCTTTTCTTTGGATCCAACTCCAGAATATATGAATTAACCAAGTGAGCACGCAGGCCCTTTATATAGGATGCTCAAGGGCAATCCTAGTACAATAATGACTAAGAGTCCTACTCTAACTCTAGTCTTCAAATCCAGCAAGCCAGCACAATCCTTCCCGCATTAGGAGTCCTGACTGAATGAAACTCCTGTACACAGCCACACGATTCCCACCACGAGTAGGAGTCCTCCCCGCCTAGGAGTCCGTCCCGCCGAGAGTCCGCCGGTCCCCGCCCAGGAGTCTTCCCGCCCGAGACCTTCCCGCCAGAGTCCAGCCCCCGCCAGGAGTCTCTTCCCGCCCAGATTAGGAGTCCTTCCGCCTGAGTCCTACCCGCCCCAGGAGTCCTTCCCGCAGGACTCCTTGGTCAGAGGGAATCCTCATGCACTCCTCGGATTGTGATGCTCGCCGCCCAAGGCTCTCGCCCATAAATAGCCGACATTCACCCCACCGATTCCGCTTGCCTCGCGCCACGCCCCAGCCCCCATCGGAGTGCCGTGACCCACTCGTGCGCTTCCGACCGGATTTGCTTGCCTTCCACTCATGTGCGTGCTTGGCTCACGCTTTGTGCCTCCGGACACATGTTTTCCCAACTTTGCCTTGCTGCTTTCCCCAGCGCCTTACGGGGCCAAGGGGCCGCCTCATGCCGCACTGACTCGTGTTATCTAGTCGAGGGGCTAACAAACCCTCCCCCACTAGAGGTATTCAACGTCCTCGTTGACTTCAACCGCGCATACTCATGATCCGGGTCTCAAACCCGCCAATGTAGCACCCTTTCCCACCTTGCCTCACCGACGGCGCCCCCTTCCAATGAATCAAGTACTTACCCACTTGTTCTTCCGGGGCCCCCATCTTCCTATCCTGCAGGATGCTTGCAATCTCTTTGCTGAACTCGACTCTAACCATAGGCGGTTCCGCTTGCTCGCACTCCGTCGACCAGATCACCGCGGATAAGGCTTCAGAAGCTTACATGGAATGCTCCGGGTGAAGCTCAACCTCTCCCAGCTTCGCCAGGTGTGGCCACGCTCCCTATACGCCCACAACCCAAAGGGTCCATCAGATTCGAATCAAACCTCTCTGAACTCCGCTTATCTCTCGATCTTTTCCAGATCCGGTGAGCACTCTCAAATGTAACCATCTCCCTTGCTCAAATTCCCGAGGTCTCCGCTCCGTCCGCATACTTCATGCGCCTACTTGCCTCTCTAGGCTGTCTCTGGCTTCATCAAGCAAATCTTGCCGAGACTTGCAAACTTGTACGCAGCTGGGCTCACATTACGTCCAGTTGCTCAGGACTAAGACAGGGCAGACACGTGGTCAGAACCCGAATATCATACTTCAGGCAAAGGGCTCATACGTGGCTGAACTTCACGCAGATTGTAGGACAACCGAGTCGGGCTCTGTAGCGTTCAAACTAATTTTTCGAGAGGCTGTCACAAGTGGCGCAAAATACTCTTCCAACAATTTGATTCACTCTCTCCGTCTCGACCATCGCCTCCGAGGGTGATTCTGGCCGAGAACTTTGCATTCCGTAATTCTACATCTTGAACAATCCCAACCCAAAACTCCGCTCAGAACCAAGGTGATCTCGATCACTCTACTATGTCTTCAGCATCCCAAAATGTTTCACAACATTGTCAAGAAGATGCGCGCCGCCTTCAAATTCGGACACTCACTGGGTCGGGATGAAGACAAATGCACTTGGAAACCCTCGTCTACCACCACCAAACCGATCCGAAGCCCTCTACTTTCGAAACCCACCGATGAAGTCCATCGATACACACCGCATGGCTTCTCCGAATGGACAGGGGCCAGAATAATCCCGGGCCTCTTCTTCCGCCTGGCCTTGTCAACTCGACAAACATGGTGCCAAGTCTTGACATATGCTCAGACGCCTTCCTTCATCTTAGGCCAATGAAAAGACCGCGTGCCAAGAAGCAAGCCAAAGTTCTTTCCTCTCCCCGGGTGACCAGCCCATCTCAGATCATGTGTTTCCTTCAGCTCCCGTCTCAGCCTTGCTCGAAGGCAATATATAGCTTCCCTCTCCTCCTAAGTACAAGAACTCATTATCGAGCCGCATCGCCTCGTGGTGCCATCTCTCACCCGCTCTACCAGTTTTTGATACTGAGTCTCGTGCGTACCCCAAGCCCAACTCCCGCTGTTTGAACTGGCCACAACTGAGCTCAACGATCCCACATAACTTGCCACTTCCTTCCTACTCAAAGCATCCGCCACTTGGTTGTGTCAAATTCCTGGCCAGGCACCCACACAAAAATCAAAGTCGGGCTAAGAACTCTTCGCGCACGAGCTTGTTTCCCCCGCGCAAGAAGCTTCTTCGAGTTGTGAAGAAGGTGTTGGCAACATTGCCGCCTCACTACTACAACCGAGTCCCATCATAGTGCTTCCAAGTTCAAGGCAATGGATGACCGCTAGCCATCTCTTTCACGGGCGCTCGAGACCTTCCTCCTCGCATTCAACTTCCGACTCTCAAAGGCTACCGGATGCCCCTCTTGCACCAAAGACGACTAGGGGCCATTCCGTCTCGACGATCCGTGTGCACTTCAAACGCAACTCCATGCTCCGCGCCCCACACGGCCTCCGAGGATCGCGATCTTTGAGCTTTCCCGGAAGGCGCCTTGGCACTCGTATCCCATTCCCACTTCCTCTCTTTTCAAAGATCCGGCGGAGAGCACCGCTATCTCGAATAGCCCAAAGATAAATCTCCTGTAGTAGCCTGCTGCCGAGGAATGACGCGCAGCCTCGTCACCTGGCTCCGGCTGGCTAACTTCGAATTGTCGCCACCTTCGCACCATCCATCCCATTCTGACTCAAAATCAGGTGACCCGTAAACTTGATCTCGGGTCCGAGCAAACCTCACACTTCTCTTCGACATACAACCGGTTCCTCGCCACCGGGTCAAGCACCATCTCGAGGTGTACCACGTGATCTTGTAGAGTCGGGCTGTAGATCACTATGTCGTCCAAGTATACCACCACGAATGAATCTAGGAAGTAGAATAGGACATCATTCATGAGGTTACAAATGTACCGGGAGCATTAGTCAAACCAGTAGGCATAACTAAAAATTCAAAACTTCCATACCGAAGTTACACATGTAGTCTTTGCCTCGTCCCTTCAAATTAATGCCAAGACTTACAATATCCCGATCGCTAGTCTAGCTTGCGAAGCACTCCGCCTTGCTCAATCGATCGAACAAATTACCCAAGCGTATCTGATACTTGCTCCCGACGTGACTTTATCCAACGCTTCCTGATCCATTTCACACATCCGGCGCCCATCTTGCTTCTTCCGAAATGTTCGTGCTCCATACGGCGCTTGGAGTGGGTCGGACTGCACCCGCATCCAGCAACTCCGTCAACTGCTTCCGCAACTCTCTCAACTCTGGTGGACTCATCCGATAGGGAGCTTGAGCAGGAGGTCTCGACCCGCACGAGCCTCCATCTCGATGATCCGTCCCGCCTCTCGGTGGCAGCCTAGGCAACCTCGAGGCATAACACGCAAATCCTCGCATGGGGCTATGGCATCAGGCACCTCGACTTGCTTGTCCGGCTTGGTCTCGATCATTGCCGCGACATATGTGTGCTCACCCTTCCTAAGGCCTTTCTCGAAACAGCAGGCGCATAAGGTCTTCTCCCCTCGGGCGTCTCTTAGGCGGCTTGCCGATGCCGCCACAAAGCATGGCCGCTCATCCATGATCAACACCCATCCAAGTGCGGCAACAAGGCTATTCCTGCCTTTTGAAGAAATCGTTGCCTAATATGAAATCAAAATCATCCAAAGGAACACTAAGGAAGCTCCATCGTGACCTTTCCAATCCCCCATCCGACCGCCATGTTCTTTGCCATACCATGCCTTCTTGTGCTTGGCTATTTACTTCGCTTGAGCTTGTCGGCCATCTTTAGGCTAGCTTCAAACCGAGTCCTGGCCGCCCCCCTGTTGATACAAAATCAGGTCGCCGACTGCCTACCAATGCCACCCTTTTCGCTTCCTCCGGCCAAGAACTCCAACATATATCAGCCCTTCAGGAGTCGCGCTCACTCGCATCGCATTCAACAACTGAAGAGGGTTGGCTCTTGTAGGGACTCCTCTCGCTCCGCTATCTTCCCTTCTTCACCGAGTGCATTAAGCTTCTCCTTCTTCGCAATCCGTCGATGTGGCCCATCGCAGATAAAGCATCCCGACGGCCGGTAGTTTGTGATAAGTCGCCCTTCCCCCACTTTAGCCCGCGTATCCTCGCGGCTTCTTCCAACCCCTTCTCTTGCCTCCACTCTGGAGGGCTTCCATCTGACTTCGGCTCGACTCCTTGTCAGGGCCTTTCCCTCGTGGGAGTAGAGGAAGAGGTCACCTCGTAGCCTGGATAGCAGCCCTGTCGCTGCCATGGCTGAGGGCAAGTCTGACACCTTGCCTCCCCGCCCGCTGAGCCCATCCCCGCAATCCGGACATGAAGTTGAAATGCTTGTCTACTTCGGACATGTCCTTGATGTCAAGGATCAACGAGCTAAACTCCTTCACATAACTTCCGACCGGCCCGCTTGCTTCCGCTTCAGAGATTCCCCGCCATCCACGTCGTGTTCGTGGGTAAGAACCGATCTTTCTGGTCAGCTTTTCAAGATCTCCCAGCTCCGATCTTTGGCTCCGGCCAGCCAGCAGCCGCCGCCGTCGCTCGGTCCGCCACCAAAGCTTTGCATCAACTGTCAAATACATGGTGGTTATCGGGCACTGCTCACCCACCTGAGATTCGAGCAAATGTATGAAATATTGCTCCATGTCCCGGCAGGAAGCTCTCTCCAAGTCTTAGCCGCGCGCGCCACCAAAAGTCTCAGCTCAGCACTGCACCTTCGCAGGAGGCTGACTGGCAGCAGATGGCGTGCCTTGCACCACCCGGCCGTCAAAGAACACACCTCCTCAGAGATCCGATCCGCTCCGAACTCCTCGGTCATGGCCTGCATTCGGTCATGGAATGACCCCATCCGTTCCTCTACTCGCCCTCTCTCGGCCCCATCAATTCATGCCGTGAGTCACGCAGGATTCGCATCGACCGAGTCGAAAGGGTGGAGTTCGGGCCTCATTGCTGTGCCTATCTCGCAAGCCCGGACACCCGGTGCCTACTCTAGCCTCTATCTCGCTACTGCCACAGTCGCGATCAACCGTCATCCTCACGCCATCCTCGTCCTGATACCAACCGCCACACGCCTTTTGCCTGTGTGCGGCGCCTAGGAACCCGCTAGGCCGCCCTTCTCGATGCCTCACTATTCTCTCGAACACAAGGGCTTACTGGCATCTCCTCCCCAACTTGTATTTTATTAGCTACTAAAATATTAAGACAATTTCGCATAGGCCCCACACCCTGTGGCTCAATGCTTTTCTTTGGATCCAACCTGCATATGAATTAACCAAGTGAGCACGCAGTTCTTTATATATAGGATGCTCAAGGGCAATCCTAGTACAATAAATACTTAAGAGTCCTACTCTAACTCTAGTCTTCAAACTAAAGAAGCCACACAATCCTTCCCCAAGACAGAGTCCCGACCGAATGAAACCCCGTATTACGTACCACACGTCCCACCCACGCAGTGGGAGTCCTCCCCGCCAAGGAGTCTGTCCCGCCTAGGAGTCTGTCTCGCCTAGGAGTCTTCCCGCCTGAGAGACCTTCCCGCCTAGGAGTCCAAATTCGCAGAGTCTTTCCCGCCTGGGATTGGGAGTCCCCGGGCCCGGGAGTCCCACCTCCGCCAGTGAGCCTTCCCGCATAGACCTCGTCGTGAACCTGTTGCACTCGGATTAGATGCTCACGCCTGGGCCTCTCGCCCACAAATAGGGCCGACATTCGCCCCACTGATCGCTTTGCCCCAAGGCCACGCCCCAGCCCCCTCTAAGCCGTGAGTGCCGCGATGCCCACCGCGGCGCCGCCCCGACCGGATTTCGTTTGCCTTCCACTCATGTGCTCGCTCGCCTACGCCAGGCCTCCGACACATAAGTGTTTTCCCAACTTTGCTCGCTGTTTTCCTTAGGCGGGCCATGGGGCAAGGCAAATTTCATGCCGCACGGACTCGTGGTTATCTAGTCGAGGGCTAACACCCTCCTAAGGGAGAGGAGCCGTCCCGACACAAGCCATCTAAAGGAGAGAAGCCACCACCAGAACACAAAACCATCTAATAGAACCCGTAAGCCCAAGAAGAGGCCGCTCCCGATTCCGAACACAAGCCACCAAGCCAACTGGGAACCACCCATGAAGAGAAGCACCGCCGGAGCACAAGCCAACAAGCCCATTCGGGGGAAACCACCTGTGAGAGAAGCCACCACCGTAACACAAGCCATCATCAAACTCGGAACCTTCCGTGAGAGAAGGAGCCACTCCCAAATCCCGCAGCACAAGCCACCAAGTCCATCAGCAAACCACCAAGGGAGAGAAGCTGCCTCATTCCTGGGTCGGTTACCACCTCCATCTGTGGCAATTTAAAACCACCATCTCCCCACCCATACCACCGAGTGACCGGTTAGTTATTTTGAGATTTGGAGTGATAGTACGTAAATAAGAGCGCTAGCCCTATGAGGCCGATCGCCTTATTTCTTAGCATACTCTGAGGTCTTATATATGTATCGGCTACTTTAATTCTATGTTTCTATTTGTGAATGGTGATTTCATATGAGTACTCCACATTGTAGCCAGTTTGTCTACTCATTGTGCTGATGAGTATTGTGTAACACTGCTTATTATAGACATAATATTGGGTGTTAGCTTTTAATTCCGATCTCCTCGTTTATGTTCTATATGTTATATCTTTTGGTATGAGAAGTACCATATAGGTACCACTAAAGCATACACTCATTTTGACCGCATGGCGAGTTTAGATTTGTCGGCATGCGCTGAAATCACTCAGGGAAAAAGATCAAAGCAAAGGGACAAAAGGATACATAGTCCTGCAACTTCTCGCATAATGATACAATCAATTGAGCGAGACCTATAGGAAATTGGAACCATGATTGAAAAATATTAATGTCATAATGACATTAATCAAGGCTACTAAAAAAACCTTAAACAGTATTCTTTAGTATGAAGGTTTCTTTATATGATATATATATATATATATATATATATATATATATATATATATATATATATATATATATAGTAATGGTAAAAAACTAATGAATATAGGGCTATGGTCCAATGATTAAGTATTATATATATATATATACAATGCGGTAAAACTAATGAATATAGGGCTATGGTCCAATGATTAAGTATTGCTGGGTTTCAAGGGCGTGCACTAAGTCAACAGGATTGTCTCTCTTCCATCCGATTCTGGTTGATTCCCACAGGATTGTCAACATGATCTGTCCTACTAGTACTCGATAATGTCGGATTGAAATTTAGTTGCAGATATATGAGGTACCTACTAATTTAAAGGATTCATAATCAAATCTTAATACCAATCCCTTATCCCAAACTAATTCTTCCATTAACCTTATAAATGTGCATTGTTGCAAACAGTGTTTTGTAAAGACACATTGGGCCTAGTTCGTTCATATTTTTAAAAATTTAGAAAATATTATTTTGGTGTTATCTGAATTTACTTAATATTCTCTAAATTTGATGGTTTCTTTGTTTTATCGTGTTTACCATGTTTTTCCAAATACAAAAGTCATCAAACTTGTTCATATATTTTGCCTTCACATCAAAACAGAAAACAGTTATAAATAAATAGTAAACTAAACAGACTCATTACTTGCATGGTGTGCTGTTTGCCGGTTGCATTTACTTTTTTGAGACACAAATGAAGCACTTCATAGTAAAGTTCAAGGGGCAGATTAATAACATGTGTAAACATTAAGGTGATTCTATATATTTTTTTACTTAATGGTGAGTAGAATTTTACAGCCAATGGTGAACAGTATTAAGTATTGCGTTGTATTTTAACATTATGTAATGAGTGTTGTTACCAATTCTTCTTGTTGAGCAATGATGGTGTTTCCACTTGGAAAATGGATTTTTTCTGAATAGAAAACTAAATATTTTTGGCTTCTTCTATTTAGAGTTTTTTTTTTAAATTTCAACAATAAGTCATATAAAATTAAAAAACAAATAAGATGAATACTCAAACTATTTAGCTTTCAGTAAATCAAAAAACAAACACCAAAGTCAATTTCAACTGCATCCTTGGTGGAAAATGAAATATCAACGTTTACATGTGAAATTTTGACTTGATGGTATTTGTACAAAGGGATGTCATTATCATGAGAAATTAAATGATAACAAAATTTATGAATATGGGCTTTAATCCAATAATTCAATATTTAATACATTTCCAACTCGGTGGCTACTAACGGACCCATTTGAAAACTACCACCGATTAAGATACAAAGATATATTGAAAGTGAGATATTTCAGAACAAATGTTCTGTGAAGAAACATAAAATGGAGTTGATATTTAGTTTTTTTTGTACTATTAAATAATTTAAAAATAAAATAATGTATAAACTAGTATCGTGAAACAATAATGCCATAATCATTGATTACTTAATATTCACTTAAAAAGTTTTTAAAAATATTTGTAATACCGTCATTTAATCATATGTTATTAACTTTAAATAAAAATCTAATATTATAGTTTACTATCTTATCTGTATTAGTTTAGACATTATTTTCACTTCCAAATTATTTTAATAAATTTTTAAAAATAAAAACTAAATAAAGAAAGTCCGGACATAAGGAAAACAGGCAACAAAATTCCTTGAGGGTAAAAGTGTGCGAGGTGTAACTCATATGCAAAGTTTAATTAAGCAAAGTTCAAAGAGAAAAACTATACTACATGATTATAATATATTTATATTAATCCCAAGGACTGTCCGCCACAAATATAATAACGCTTATTTAAAACAAAGAAAGTCATACGGGTAGGGGGTGTAATCGAGTTATTCGATTTGATACTTTAATCGAGAGGTCGAAGCTTCAATTAAAAACTTGAATTTTAAATTCGATTCGAATTCAATGAAGTTTTATTTTTTTAGATATTTGAAATTCACTTAAAACTAGTTGGGCTTTCAACTCTGACTTGTAAATGATTAGAATTCAACTTGATTAATAAATAATTAACCTCGATTAAGCTCGTACATGGGTTTGGTATTGTAACACTGAACTTGACAAGAGTTCGAGATCGACTCCAATTAACTTGAGTCGAATTCAAACATTTTATAAATCGAGTTTAATTAGTAGCCAACCGACTAGAATGAGTCATACACTTTACACCCCTACATGCCTAGAGTGAAATGGCTAATGAGAGCAATATAAGGACAAAGTCAGATAACACCTCAATACTCTTGCAATTCATTATAATTCGCATTTCTCAAAATGAACACATTAAAAAGCATCACACAACTCCAATATGAAGCCTTTATATCCCCTAAACCCAAAAAAGTGATCCAGTTCATTTATACCAATAATGTGAACATTTACTTTAAGATGTAACATAATTTTGAGATAATGAACTTAGCATCGTAAAAGGGGACATGTTCTCTTTACCGCTCGACCTTCACACGCAGCAATTCTTACAAGAATTATGTTTGGGGTTTAAGATTGTCCATATCTCAAAGTGTCTCTTGGCTTTCGTTAGATAGCTACTTCCAAAGATCAAGTCTGACAAAGATTTGAGATATTTATTATGAAGTTCGTGAACCAGAAGTAGTTCAAACTTGGCTATTTGGTGGTGTAGGGATCTACATATACGCCATCGTAAATACATGGAAACAAAAAACAAAAATGAAGAGGGAGAGAAAAAAATTACAAAGAACATTCCGGTAAGAAAAAAAAGCAAGTCTTAGTCATAGATCGAAAACGCCGAGTCTTGTGAGGAGTCACGATCTCCTTAAAACAAATTCGTCATCTCTTCTGGTGCTTAGAGAATATCACACCGACGTTTGTCTCCCAGGATGAAATGACTTGATAAATGGTCAACAAAGCACCTCGCACTCACTCGACGACCGAACAGTTTGTGCTCTATCACCGAAGTTGTATTAACGACGGTAGCGGATTTGGTAAAGAATACAAATTTTAGTCATGGGTAGAGTTATGGATTGTTTTCCAAAGGATATCATGACATCATAAATGGTGCATAGGAAGATGAACGGAAGAACAAAAGAAACGATGAAGCTCTAAACTGCTTTGGGTTCAAAGGTTAGGAATTTAAACAGCT
The DNA here is from genome assembly GCA_016808115.1 of Tetrastigma voinierianum. NCBI lineage: Eukaryota > Viridiplantae > Streptophyta > Magnoliopsida > Vitales > Vitaceae > Tetrastigma > Tetrastigma voinierianum. Next base: position 40,040 of record JAEQBH010009042.1, on the reverse strand, counting down.
CATAAAAGGTAATAGTGGATTTTAATTCCTTATCCAACCGCTTCAAAATAAATCAACCTGCAAGATAAAAAGGATATGATCCAACAACTCCCCACATGAAATGCAATTGACACCCAAAGGCAAGACAAACGATTCCTCATAAGTGATAGAGTACAAACTGCTGAAACTCGCATAGGAGAGGTGTAGGTGGTACTCCTTTGAGTCTCGGCCTTGTAGAAGTATGTTTACTTTAATAATTCAAACAAAGAGACACGATGTCCTTTGAACCGTTTCTATCATTTATGCAGATGATGACATATCTCACACATGAATCTTCCTAACATTTCCCATTTCTACTTTTATGTTCGTTACATGAACATGAGCTTGGTTCTACAAGATTTTAATAGGAATTATGTCCCATTCAACTCCCTTCAAGCAATCCCACTTCACTCTTACAAAGGTGACATCTTAAATTGGGGAGTAGCTCATGTTACTCTTTCCAATGCATAGAGATAATTAAAAGCATAGCTTAACCTACTTCATATGAGCATCCGAGTTTCATCATAGGAATCGACAAGGGAAGATCCCCACAGTGAGCAAATTAAAGTCTTTATAATTTAGCTATCCCTTTCGAACCTAGATCTTGGGATCTCCAGTCAACTAGGTTGGGGATCCATTGTATCAACTTATTCATTTATATGCTTTAGTCTCATTCCCCTCAATGAATTTTCAACTAACTCTCTATTTAACCCTTTGGTTAGTGTAGCCGTGATGTTCTCCTTAGATTTTACATAATCTATAGAGATAACCCCAATTGAAAGTAGTTGTCTAATGGCATTGTGTCTACGACAAATATGTTTAGACTTACCATTGTACATACCGGTTTGTGCTCTACCAATAGTAGACTGACTATCACAATGTATGCATATTGGAGGCAAAGGTTTTGGCCACCTTGGAATATCCTCTAGAAAGTGGCGTAGCCATTCAGCCTCTTCCGCACATTTATCTAGTGCTATAAACTCAGATTCCATCGTGGATATGGCAATAACCGTTTGTTTTGAGGATTTCCATGAGACTACTTGCTCCCCCTAGTGTAAACACATAACCACTATGGGATTTTGAGTCTTTAACATTTGATATTCAGTTTCCATCACTATAACCTTCAAGTGCAACAGATATTCAGATAGTGTAGCCAATAATCAAGAGTAAAATGTATGTACTCTCATGATTCCTTACCAATGCTTAGCTCCAGGATTACTCGTATAACTACTCACTTATTAATCGAATAGGCTATGTCTCCGTCTTGTACAACCTATTAGGTACATCGACTCATTTATTACCTGGGGGTATTCTACTTGACACTCTCTCCTTTATTCTTAGATAGATGTAGTATTACATCAATCGGTGTTCTGGCAATTCCAAAATTGTCTTTATCAAACTTCCAAGAATATTATCAACATAATGTGACTGACTTAGAATGAGTCTCATCTAATGTTCTTTATGAGTTTTATTCCCAATATAACATCAACAGTACTCCATGTCTTTAATGTCAAACCTTGAATTCAACATATATATATTTTTAGTAGATATGATCATCTTATCATCACGCCTAGACAATACATGTCATCTGCAAACATATAATGACATAATATCCATGTTTGTATCCTTGACATACACACACCCTTGTCACATTTATTGATTTTTAATACTTGTGACATTATAACGTTGTCAAATTTCCCATGCCATTGTTTCTAAGTGTTTGTTTTAGCCTATACAAGGATTTAATTAACTTGGCGTAATTTCTTTCCTTGTCGCGAGTAGAAAAACCTCTTATGCTATACCATGTAGATTTCTTCATCTAAATCTACATTAAGAGGCTGTCTCCACATCCATTTGATATACTTCAAGGCTTCTTAAGGCAGAAATCTAAGCACTATCCTTATGGAATTTATTCTCGCCAATGGAGAATATGTGTCAAAATAGTCAAGGCCTTCAGTTTGTTCAGAAATTTTTGATCACAAGTCTTACTTTGTACTCTGTTAATTGATCCATCTACTTTCCTTTTCCTCTGAACACCCACTTGGAACTTAGATAGTTTACAACCTAGTGGAGATCCTAATTAGTTCCTAAGTTTGGTTATGCAAGTATGGAATCAATTTCAATTTTAATAGCTCCTTTCCATGAGACCATCCGCAGTTCACTACCTCCTTGAAAGTCCGGGGTTCCCCTTCAAGAACATACTTAAGAAAATCTAGACCAAAAGATTTTTCTGTCCTTGCTCTTTTGCCACGTCTAGGTTCTACCTCACCATCTTGATCTTAAGTATTTTCATTAATAGTCTCAAGCACTCGTTTCAATGAGCGTGGCTCTTCTTCGATTTACATGGAAACACATCTTCAAATAATGATGGTATTTCGACATTCCATTCTCATGTTCTTGTGAATATCTAGGATATTCGACCATGAATAAGAAATCGAGCACATCGTTATGTGCATAATCAATGAAAATGTAATCACAGTTTTAGGTCTTATTTTCACCTTTTTAGGTGGAGGAACTGCCACTTTGGTAAGACATCCCCACACTCGCAAGTATTTATAGGAAGGCTATCGTCTTCTCCATAACTCATATGAAGTGTTCTCTGCTTTCTTTTTAGGTACCTTATTCAAAAGGTAATTAGCAGATAAAATGGCTTCTTCCCACATGTTTTATGGTAGACTAGAATTTATCAACATTACATTCACCATTTCCTTTAGAGTACTATTCTTTCGCTCAACTACTCCATTGGATTGAGGTGAAGTGCTATGTTTTCATGTAATCCCATGTCGAAAGCACCACTATCAACAAATGGCGATTCATACTCACCACCTCGATCACTTTGTAGCACTTTAATTTTCTTGTTGAGCTGATTCTCAACTTCGTTTTTATAAAGAACAAATTTCTTTATCACCTCATCTTTACTTTTGAGTAGGTACACATAAAAGTACTTGGTGCTATCATCAAGAAAGGTAATAAAATATTTATTACCACCTCTTGTTTGTACAAATTTCAAATCACATATATCACTAGCGGATTAAGTCAAAAGGCCTGTGTCTTCAACACTTTAAAAAGATGATTCGTTAGCTGGCCTTAACACAAGCTCTGTAATTTCATAAGTTTTGCATCAATTTGAAAAGTTGGTGAGTATGATTTAAGTTAATTAATCTACGCACGTATCATACCACACATGTCCTAATCTACCATGCCATAGACTAGAAAACTAAAGAATATAAACTGAAGTACTAGTGTTATTCATATCTGACTTAATGATAGTCATTACATTAAGTTTCCACATGCCATCACTCATATACCCTTTTCCGACATACATTCCACTCTTTGACAAAGCCAATTTATCTTATTCAAACACCACCGAAACCCATGACTATTCAAGAATGAACTGTACACCAAGTTCTTGCAGATTTTAGGTACATATAAAACGTTGGTCAGAGTCGATTCCTTCCTAGATGTCATCTTCAAGACCACTTTTCCTTGGCCTTTGATTTATTAAGTGACACAGTTCCCCACAAACATCTTTTCCACAAATTCCAACTGGTTCATAAGTGGAGAACACCTCTTGTCCGTGCACACATGGTCAAGAGCACTGCGTCAATCCACCACTCCTTAGGATCGATCTCCACCCACCCTCGTAGATTACCGTTGAGAGGTGAATGCTTGGGATGCATCCTAGGTGATGCCATCAAACTACATTGGCTTCCTTAGGTTTGTTCCTCTTGGCGCTTGTAATCCGCTTTGTGACCTTGTTTCCCACAGTTGAAGCATTTCCTTTGGAACTTTACTTTAGAGATTCCCTTTAAAGGTTCAAGCTACTGCCTTTCCCTTTGTTGTTGCTTGAACTTGGAACTTTGACCATGTTCCAAAAAGTTAGCCTTAGCCTTGCCCGGATTTTGTGCCCTTTTCTTCTCAAATCCCTTATTGTCTTCTTCAATAAGTCTAATAATCAAATCTTTGATGCTTATCTCTTTTCTTTTATGCTTGAGATAATTCTTGAAGTCTTTTCAAACCAGAGGCAGCTTCTCAATTATAGTGCAACTTGAAAAGTTTCGCTCAACATCTTGCTCTCAACATGTATCTCATGGAGGATTACCTGAAGTTCTTAGACTTGATTGACCACGGTCTTGGAATCTACCATTTTGTAATCAAGAAAATGGCCCACGACAAACTTCTTGGCCCCGACATCCTTGGTTTTATATTTTTGATCTAGTGATTCCTCCCATAGCCCTTAGCTATTTCTTTCTTATATGAATACACCTTGCATAAAGAATCGCTAAAGCATTCATGATGTAGTTCCTCGAATAGAAAGTCAGATGCTTCCAAGCATCCACAACATTGATGACTTGGATATCGTGCTCATCCTTTTGAGCTTAGGAGCATCTTCAATAAAGAATCTCACAAGATTCAAGGTGGTTAGGTAGAATAACATCTTCTATGGCCACCTTTTAAAATTAAGTCAATTGAATTTCTCTAGTTTTTCTCCAAGTGAGACGGAGATAGGTACAATAGTAAGCATCACTGGTGCTTGTGCTATAGTAGGGGTCTCCACTGGGCGCATGCGATGGAACAACATTGTGTGAATCAAAGTCCATTTCTCTCGTTAGAAATTGTAGAAAATTTGTCAAATTTTATTTTCCCAAACCACCCTTAGAATAATTGAAAATAACGTGTTACGTAGTATTTCTAGAAAGACCTGTGGGGTATAGGAAACCCAAGATAGAATGAAACTCCTTTAGATAGAATATTCAGCTTCAAGAAGAATGAGGGGTCACAACCACTTCGTTTAGATTTACGGTGTCATTTTTTGAAAAGTGACACCATATGAAATTTTAAAAATTTGTATTAGAGTAACTAGATGGTGCTAATTTTAGAATATGGTATAATTTTTTGAAAAGTGTCACCACATTGATTTTTATTTTATTTTAGATTTATGGTATGTCATTTTTGTTAAAGTGATAACATACACAAAATTTTAAATTTTATAACTCAATAGCTTCACTTTATTCTATATATTAATTAGAAACATAATGTAAAACTTGTTGTTTTTACATATCATTGATATATTAAATTTTATTGCATAATTAGAACCATAATTTTCTTTGGTCTTTTCTTGCATCCATAAACCCATGAGAGTTTTTTTCTATAAAGTATACAATAAAATAATATAAAAAAAATTTCTTTGATATCTCCAATAAATAAATTTAATATATCCAATAATTAAGTTCATTTTTATCTAAAAAATAAAGTAAGAATTTTCATGTATAATAAAATAATAGGAAAATTGACAAGAATAGTCCCTAGTTTTGCCTATATCTTCTTTAATTATTCACACATACCGATTAACTAGGAATAATACTAGGTTTATGGGTCCTTATCTCTAATCTAGCTTCGCCAATTTAAGTGGCCTAGTTAAAATGCACAACATGTCACTATCTAATTAGCCCCCAAATTTTTTATTTTCATTTTTAAAAAAATTAGTTTTTTTAAACTAGCACTAGCCGATTTTGTAAGACCCGAGAAAATTCCACTTCTCGAAAGGGCAAAATCGTGACGGTTAAAACCCGAATTTTTCTAGATCTCGCTGACGAAACGCGATTTCAATCGTTGAATCGCCTCGTGAAATCTAAATCACACGCCGACTTGGCCGGGTCAGACAATCGGAATTTGCACTTTTTCGGCGTGATCGAAGCCGTGCGTCAGAAACGACATTTGATGTGACGAAAGTCACATATAACATGTAATCATGTGACATAAGTCAGTTGAAAGTGTAGAGAGACGATGGAAATGGTCACAAGATAGTGCCAAATGTCTAAAATTCAAGCTAAGGGACATGATTGGCATTATTGAAATTGTTTAAATGATTATAGGACAAAAAAGTGTATATTGTCATCTCTTACATTCAAAAGGAAAGAAAATGTGAAGGAGGAAACTGGTTCGTAGCTTAGGGTTTCGGGTTTTGTGAGTGAGAGTGAGTGACTTTCTCAGGTTTGATGATTCGACCATCGAAATTGGCCGGGACAAGAAGGAGCCGCTCTACGCAGCGAGGGCTCGTGGGTACCGGTTTTCTTGTGGAGTTTCCGACAACTCCGTGAGGTAGGGTTTTATCCTACTTGAAGTTACACTTTGCTTAAGTGTTTTGTAATGTTTCTGGTTTGAGGCCTTGAACTGCCAGTTGATCGTCCCCAAAACTTGGGACCTAAGTGTGAGAATTTTTGCCCATCGACAAATCCGTGATCGTGTCGGTAATGTTTGGGTGTTTATTTCATAAATTATGAAATAAATTGTGTGTATTGGTGTGTATGAGGCCTAAATGGCCATGGATTTCGCAAAGTTCAATGGCGAAACCGATGATCGTAGTTTGGTCGCGGAACAGTAACCCGAGGGTTTTAATTGCTCATGTGAATAGTGTTTATGAAATATATATTTTTTGGGAAAATAGGTTATCGAGCACTAAATCAATTTCTTCGTTTGCTAACACTAGCCCATGTGAGCTAATTTCGTGTAATGTATCGAGAATTTATATAACATGTTGTTGTGATTTAAATTATGTAAATATATGCATGATGATATTTGCATGTGTTATATATATTGGTTGAAATGGTATAATGTATTTCATATGCACCAGTAAACTTAGAAATTAGGTGTGAGTGCATGACACTAGTTTTAAAAACGAGCATGGTTGCAAAGGAATTTCATAGATGATTTTCCTGTGAGAATGGTGTTGGGAGATGGTCCTACAATTACATGTCGGAGGAGCCCATGTATTGTTTTGGAAGGTTCTCCAACACATTCGCCTCGGAGGGTAGTCCATATTTTTACCGACATTCGGTAGTGTATTTTCAAGAACAACAAGTTTTGTTTTGAAAAACAAAAACATATTTTTCAAGGCGGTTTAGCAAAGCGAGGAGCCTGAGGACTCCTGACATGGGTTGAGGTCATTTAGACATTCAAGTAGGATCGAATTTGCTTGAATGGGTGTTTAAATTGGGACATTGCATACGCACTTAAAGCGAGTAACCCATTTAGTGGTGATTCCACCACTCGGGCGATAGCTCACCCTCGCCAAGGGAACATATTTTTCTGTACTAGGAGCTGCTCGAGGAGACTCGCTTCATCCTAGAGGCCGATTTAGAAGAAAGTCGAGTTGTGGCTTTTGTTTTGTTATGTACACATTTATTAGATTTCTATAAGTTTGATATATGTTGTATAAGGATAATTTATTACCTCTGAAACTATTGTATAGTTGGGATTTATTTGGATGAGTATTAGCTTATGGGCCCAAGTGGCCGTTTTACTCATGTATATGTCTTCGTCGATTGGGGACAGGTTTTAGATGCAACAGAGCCTCGTACAAAGGAGACTCGCTTGATTTTTTTGTGAATAGTGTCGGTTTACCCGACGCTCACGGTATCCCACGGGTCGACGGTAGTCAACGGACCCTGAAATGGGGCACAGCCTTGGTATCGAGCAAAGGTAAACGATTACCTTGGGAGCTCCGGTGGTGTAGCTATATAAGTTTAGTCTTGATACAAGCCAAAGCTTAGTATAGAGCTTAGGTATACGAATACCTAGGAGCTCTGAATGGGGCATCCATAAGTGAAGGGAAACTCGCTAAGGCCATAGTCTTTATGAGGATAAGAAGATCACCACTTGGTGTGGTTCGATGTAGAGTTAGGTATGAGATTACCTAGAAGGCACGGACAAACTAGAACACTCGCATGTGTGTTTTGTGTGATCATGTGAATTGATGAATTGTTGTGTGAATGGTGTGCATAACATGATTTGTTATGTGTTGTGAGTGATTAGCACATTGATATGTTAGAAATTTTTTTGGAGTTTTACAAAGGAGTAAATCGAAAAGGAAATAAAATGAAATAAATTATAATAAATTTTATTTGGTTTATAGGATAATGAAATAAAATTTTAATAAAATTTTATTTGGTTAGTGTTAGATTAGAGAGTTTTTGAGAAATTTTGGACAAAATGGTCCAAAATTAAATGAAAAAAAAAAATTGAGATGAAGAAAATCATTTTCTAAGGTTTTTGTAGTGTGTAAAACTAAAGAAAATGAATAAAATAAATTTTTATAAATTTATTGAGTGTTCTGGAAAATGAAAAAAAAAATGTATATATGTATTTTTGGGTATTTTCCAGTAGCAAATTATGTGAAAAAAAAAATGAAGAAATGAAAAATGAAATTGCAGCAGAATTGGAAATGGGCGACAAAAGCCTGGGTATGAGTGTCACGATACACCCATTGTATCGTGACAGGAGTGTGCAGTTTGGACATGCTGTTGGGCTGGAGCACTGGGTCACAATACAGTTATTGTATTGTGACATGGTGGCTGGAAGGGTGAGGTGTATTGCAATAAGGAAGAATTGTATTGCAACTTAAATGTGCAGTGGCTGGAAAGTGTGTCACAATACACCTAGTGTATCGTGATGCAGGCGTGCAAATGGTTAGTAAAGGTCACAATACAAATGAGTGTGTATCGTGACAGAGTGCTTGATGGTCGGGAGGCTCAGTCACAATACACTAAGTGTACGTGACAGAGAGGAGGTCGGCTTGATGGAAACGGGTCACAATACAATAAGTGTATCGCGGACCTATGAAGGGATGGTGGCAACTAAGATTGTATCGCAATACACCAGTGGTGTATCGTGACTGAGCTGGGTGGCCAACTCCGGGCGCGTCTTGCGATACGCTGCGGCGCTGGCCGCGACACGACCAACCAAAGTGCCACCGACACGCCGCCGCCCACGACATGGCCGTGCCAAGCCGCCGACAAGGCCGAGAGGGGAGCCATACTCGCGCCGGGGGCGCACACAACAGGCACGCTGCGGCGCTGGGAGCGCCAGGTGCGTAGCGTCGGGCCGTTGGGTGCAATTATGCACCCGACCCGCTTGACCTAATTTTTGACTCGTGATCAAGCTTCCTCGAGTCACCGTTTGGACACTGCTCATGAACACTATTCATCACAATTTAAAACATTTTTTTAATTAAATAAAAAATAAAATAAAATAAAATAAAATGAGACAAAATTTTGGAAAATGAAGGACATAGTATATAAATGCGTGGACATAGCATATGAACTCAGATATCTCGTATATGAATAGTGTCTCTAGGGCCGTGTTTATGCCTCTTGTGGTGATACCGAAATGGGAATTTAACTTGCCATTGAATCGTGTAGATGGCTGGGTCGAGGATGAGGACACATAGGAGGGCGCTCCACGGCATTGGTCGTGCACCACCTCCGCATTCGACCACAGCCTTTGCTGAGGCCGTAGGTATCGCGAAATCTACCGCATCGCACGTGACCGGCATAGCATGTACTCAAGGAGGTCCTAGTAACCTCCAGAGGTTTGTGTGGCGCATCATCCTCCGACATTCACGGGGGGAGGAGACCCGATGGTGGTAGACCGTTGGTTCATGCAGGTTGAGAAGGTGTTAGAGGCTATGGAGATTACCTCTGACGCGACCAGGATCAGACTAGCTGTGTTCCAACTAGAGGGTGAGGCCCAAGTATGGTGGAATTAGGCAAGGACCTCTGTGAGACTCAGAGTGGCTATGACATGGGCGCAGTCGAGCCGCTCATGGGTAAGTACGATACTCGCGAGGCATGCGAAGGCTCGTGAGTTCCTGTAGCCGCTAGGCCATGACTGATGGATTATGTGGCTAGATTCACTGAGCTATCCCGCTTGCTAATGATACGTGGGCTACGCATCACGGCTGTTACGATTCGAGAATGGGTCAAGTTGTCCATTCAAGCCGGATTGTAGGACTTCGCCTACAGATATGGACTCCATGGTTAGGATACCACCATAAGAGAGAGATCGGCATGCTTGTGAGCACTCGGGGATGCTGCGGTAGTATCAAGAGGAAGGAGAGTCGGCCTTCTAGTTCAGAAAGAAGCAGGGCTTCTGGGGCTCACGACATGGTTCCAGAGTCGTGGCCATCCCGGCCGTGGATCTGATCGTAGCCGTTTAGTCAGCAAGGCGTATGATGTGCTATCATTGCCAACAAATTGACACATGAGGGGAGGGATTGCCCCCAGAGACATGGATCCTGGTGGTTTTGGACAAAGACATCCCAATCACGCAGAGGGACAGAAATGATACAAGATATTCCTCCATAGCCCTAAGACAGCAAGAGGAGCCAATTTTAGTCACGGTGGAGCTGTAATGGCACCTTCCATTGCACAGCAGTCGCAGAGCCAAAAGTTAGGGCCGCTGCAGGACGAGGCCCACGCGTGGACGTCGGAGTTCAAGGGCGTGTCTATTCCATCAATACACCACCCAACAGTCAACTGGATCACCCGCCATATAGGGCACGCTTTACATCTCGCCATGGGCAAGAGTGTTATTTGACTCGGTGCTTCAATGCCCATCCACGCCGCATCGCCTGTGATAGAGTCGGGCTTAGAGGTCGAGACCCCTGAGGAGCCTTTATATGTGAGTTCTCCCCTGTGGATTGTGGCGAATAGGGATTATATAGCTCGTGGTTGCGAATAGATCTCGGACTCTACTCACAAAGGACCCGAGGATCATGGACATGTCGAAGTCTCGATGTCATCCCTGTGGATCACGATAGCTTACGTGGTCGCGAGATCGATTGTGAGCGCAGGAGGGCTCGCTCACATCGCCAGTGATCTGCATCGTGGTACTCGTAGGACAAGCATGATATTTTTCCCCAGACAGTATACGAGTCCAGGTTTCAGGGACAGTTAGCGGGTTGGCTAGCGAGCCTTACCCTAGAGGACGAAGTGAGACCAGACTTAGATCTACCTCGAGTAGTTTGCGAGTATGAGGATGTTTTTCTGGATGAGCTACCTACTGCTCTCAGAGGGTTGTGGTGACTTCTATTGAGTTACACCCTGGTACTTCACCCATCTATATGACTCCGCATAGGATGGCACCCAAATGAGCTGCAGGAACCTTCAGAGCCCATCTTACAGGAGCTTATCGACAAGGGGTTCATTAGACCAAGCACTTCACCATGAGGCGCTTCGGTTCTATTTGTGAAGAAGAAGGACAAGACCCTTCGATTGTGCATTGATTACCGACAGTTGAACAGGGTTACGATCAAGAATCGGTACCCATTGCCGAGGATCGATGATTTGTTTGATTAGTTAAGAGGAGAGCGAGTCTACTCCAAGATAGACCTTCGCACTAGTTACCATTAGCTGAGGGTTAGGGAGACAGATTTCCTCGCACAAATGCTTAGGACGCTGCTATGGCACTTCTGGGTTTATGGTGATGCCCTTTGATTGATGGAACGCGCTGCAAGAGTATTCATGGATCTCTCCCAACCCTATCTAGATCGCTTGTCGTCACCGTGGATGACATTTTGATCTACTCCTAGTCGTGAGTGGGAGCATGAAGTATCACTTGAGGATCGTGGTTACGCTGTTGAGATACCATCACCGACACCAAGTTCGGTAGTGCGAGTTTCACATCGAGGTGAGATTTGGGGACACGTGGTGTCGGCATCAAGCGTGTTAGCGACCTTATGAAGGTCGAGGCCGTGATGAGTTGGGAGAGGCCGTCGCCGAGATACGTAGTTTCAGGATTGGCTCCTATTTACAGAGAGATTCATCGAGGATTCCCTTGATAGCAAAGACTCCATGACAAGGTTGGACCCTAAGGAGGTCAAATTTGATTGGGATGACCGATGTGAGGAGGCATTCCAAGAGTCGAAGAGAAGACTTACTTCAGCTCCTATTTTGATAGTCCCAGACAGCAGGGTACACAAAGCAAATAGGCCGCCTCGAGTGCTTAATCGGGATGTGTTTTGATGCACCGGAGGGTAGTAGCCTTATGGTTTCGGCTGCTTGAAGAATCATGAGTGCACTACCCACACACGACTTAGAGTTAGCGACCGTAGTCTTTGCCTTGAAGATTTGGCGCCAATACTTATATGGCGAGGAGTTCGAGGTACTCGCGACAACAAAAGTCCTAAGTATATTTTCACGCGGACCTCAATATGAGCAACGCAGATGGATGGAGTTCCTAGAGACTATGATTTCACTTTGCATTACCATTGGCGGTAAGGCAAATGTGGTGATGATGTGCTCAGTCGAAATCACCTAAGCATTGGCTAATATAGCTTCTGGAGTGGCGGATGCTCGACTGTGGACGCTTTTTAGGTTACGACAACGAGCGTGCTCGTGGTACGTTAGGGAGTTTAGTGCTACACCCTCTCATTGGAAAGGTGGAAAGTGGATTGAGTCCCAAGGGCAGGACGCAGAGATAGTGTGTCCATCAGTGGACCGAGTACGCCGTATAGGTGACAGGTCGACTATCCACACGTATGGCATCAGATATAAGACTGCAGTGGTTCTCAATTGATCGATTTGAGAGGAGGATTCTCGTGGAGTTTCACCTCGATTTGCCACATCCAGTGGTACGAAGATTTACTCAGATCTTTGCCCCCAATAATATCGAGCGGGATGAAGAGACACGTAGGGGACTTTGTTCGACGATGTCTCACGTGTCAGCAGGTTAAGGCTGAGCACCAGAAGCCAGCAGGGCTACTTCAACCATTAGAGGTGGCTGAGTGGAAGTGGGAGCACGTCACGATGGATTTTGTGACCCACTTACCATGGACACCGCAGACATGATGCGGTATGGGTGATAGTAGACCTACTAATGAAGCTTCGACATTTTCTAGCCGCAGGCGGATGGTTTCACATTGAGAGAATCTGAAGCTGTACATTCGAGAGATAGTCCCAGCCACATGGAGTACCGGTATCCATGGCTCTGATAGTGACCCAGTTTACGGCGCACTTTTTAAGAGTTTCCAAAAGGCGGGCACACGACCGCCACATGAGTACAACTTTCCACCTACAACATGATGGTCGGGCCCGAGAGACTATACAGTGTTAGAGGACATGTCAGCGAGCATGCGCCCCGATCATAAGGGTAGCTGAAGAGCATTTGCCCTAAGTGAATTCCGCTTCTATAACAATAGTTACTGACGAGTATACAAATGGCACCATATGAGGCATTGTAATGCGAGGCTATGTGGCATCACTCGTTATGTTGACCGAGGTGAGAGACCCATCACGGTCCCCGATTTGATTAGGAGACACCCTAAGAAGGTGAACTGATACGACAAATAGCTCTCTCATGGCTCGTGAGCCTGTAAGAGCTATGTGCTGATGTGCGACGCTCGACCCCAGAGTTCGAGGTTGGGGATCACGCCTTCTTGAAGGTGATGCCTAAGAGGGAGGGCCGTCTCTGGTAGTTTAGGTTATCGCCGAGGTTTATTGGGCCTTTCGAGATACTCGAGGGTAGTAATTGTTGCGTGATCGGCTTGGTTTTACCGCCTAGCATGTCGTGTCCACGAGGTATTTCACGCCTCCATGTCTGAAGTATACCCGCATCCAAATCTCTTGTGGTGGATTGGGTGATGATCGAGGTTGACATCGACGGACGCTCGGCGGCGGACCAAATGGTGCATTTTGATAGCCGTGATCGTTTTACACGCAAGACCGCGAGGCCAGCGAGGGTGCTATGGCGGCACTATGGAGCGTGAGGAGTCAACGCGGCGAGCGAGGACACGATGTGGGCCACCTATCCCTTTTGCTTAGGATGAAGGTACGGGTTTAGTCGCTTAATATTTAAATGACGAGTTTACATGCATGGTATAGTACGCCGTATATGCATGTGTCAGGTTGTAGGATTTTCTAGAATTTCGGGACAAAATTCCTTTTAAGGAGGGGAGAATGTGGGCACTTGAGAAAATTCCAATTTCCCGAAAATGGCAAATCGTACTCGGCTAAACCCGAAATTTTTTTAGATCTCGGCTGATGAAATGGATTTCACCGTTGGAATCGTCTCGCAAATCTAGCTAACACGGCGAATTTCATCGACCAGATGTGAGGGAATTTGCACGCTTCGAGGCATCAAGTTTCAGGTGCCGTAAAACGACATGTGATGTGACGTGAAAGTCACCTATAACATGTACTCATGTGACATAAGTTGCATGAGTAGAGAGATGATGGAAATGGAAGGCCAAGATAGTGCCAAATGTCGAAAATCCAAGCTAAGGGACATGATTGGCATTATTGAAATTGTTTAAATGATAATAGGACAAAAGAGTGTATAGTGTCATCTCTTACATTCAAAAAGGAAAGAAAAACGTGAAGGAGGAAACGGGTTCACAGTAGCTTAGGTTTTGGGTTTTTAGAGTGAGAGTGAGTGACTTCTCTCTAGGTTTCTAGGCGATCCGACCGTCGAAATTCGTCGGGACAAGAAGGAAAGCGGTTCATGCAAAATGTAGGGCTTCGCTGCGGCAGCCGGGTTTTTAGGAGTTTAACAACTCCTTGAGGTTAGGTTTTATCCTTACTTGAAGTTACACTTTGTTTAAGTGTTTTGTAAATGTTTCTATTTATTTAAGGCCTTGAACGTTGCGCTGACGGCCCCAAAACTGGGGACCGGCGTGAGAATTTTTGCCCATTAGACAAATCGTGATTGTGTTGGGGTTGGTTTGGGTGTTTATTTCATAAATTATGAAATAAATTGGGTGTATTGCGTGTGTATGAGGCCGAAATGGCCATGGATTTCGGGTTCACGAAGTGAAACCGATGATTTGGTAGCGGTCGTGAACAGAATCTGAGGGTTTTAATTGCTCATGTGAAATAGTGTTTGGTGAAATATATTTTTGGGGAAAATAAAGCTTGGTCGAGTAATTCAAATTGAATTTCTCGTGTTTGCTAATTAGCCCATGTGAGCTAATTTTTGGTGTAATGTATTGAGAATTTATATAACATGTTGTTGTGATTTAAATTATGTAAATATATGCATGATGATATATTTGCATGTGTTATATATATTGGTTGAAATGGCATAATGCATAATGTTAGGTGTGAGTGCATGACACTAGTTTTCTGAAAAATTGTTATTAGCTGCGGGAAGGAATTTCACAGATGATTTTTCGGAGAATGGTGTTGGGAGATGGTCCTACAATTACATGTCGGAGGAGCCCATGTATTGTTTTGGAAGGTTCTCCAACACATTCGCCTCGGAGGGTAGTCCATATTTTTACCGACATTCGGTAGTGTATTTTCAAGAATGTCACCAAAGTTTTGTTTTGAAAACGATATTTTTCCTCTTACTATACATGGCTTAGGTGTGAGGGGAGCTCGGTGAGGACTCGGACATGGGTTGTCATTTAGAGACATTCAAGAAGGATCACGACTCGCTTGAACGGTGTTTCAATTTGGGATAATATCGTGATATGCACTTAGGTGGGGAGTAACCCATTTAGGGTGATTCCACTACTAGGCGATAGCTCACCCTATCGAGGGAACATATTTTTTAGGTACTGGGAGCATTCGAGGAGATGGCTCATCCTAGAGGCCGATTTAGAAGAAAGCCGGGTTGTGGCTTTGGTTTTGTTATGTACACATGTATTAGAACTCTATAAGTTTGATATATGTTGTATAAGGATAATTTATTACCTCTTGAAACTATCGTATATAGTTGACTTATTTGGATGAGTATTGGTTTATACAAAGTGGTCGCTTTTTATCATGTATATGTCTTCTAATGTTGATTAATGTGTTTTCATTTGGTAGAGCTCCTCATACAAAGGAGACTTTGCCCGATTTTTGTGAATAGTGTCGGGTTTTGTCTACGAGTATTCCGCTGGTTGACGAGTAGTTAACTTGACCCCGGAAATGGGGCGCTGCATTTGAGTTCAATGATTTGTATTCTTCCTTTCGAACCGAGGATTCGCCGTAGTTTCTCCATCGTACACTAACTGATTTCTCGCCCAAACTCAAATTTCTACAATTGTCACCACCATTTAATATTAAAATCAAAATTAGAGGATCAAATCACGAACCAAAACCATTAACAAAATCACTAATTCCACACCTTGTGACATAAACATGAGAAGAGGCTTGCCGGAGGCATCCATGAGGATGATCTCGCCCTTATCTCCAGCAGCATAATTGTCCACCTTAAAAACACAAATCCCCTTCTCGCCGAACATCGTGAAGCCACTGCAATTGAACAAGAGTGACTTCTTCCACACCGTCGAACCGTTGTAAGTCACCTTCACTCGCTTCAAGGCCCGATATGAGAGAGGTGGAAGAGGAGAGAGAGGAAAATGTTTTTTTTTTTTTAAATTACAAATTATTGGGATTAATTAGATACTGACATGTGTCTAGAGAGGAGAACAAGGTCACATAGGATTATTCTAACTCCCTTAGCCGATCCCCAGTGCCTCAGGACCAATATGATATAGGACCCCTCAAACATGAGATTATTCATAGTTAAGAGCCTATTTAAAGAAAATGAGCCAAACTTGGGATTATTCATGTCAATTTCTCCTATATCTTAGCCATTTCTATATAATTAATTATAGAGAATAATATTTTAATATATTTTGTTTAGATAGTTTTGGAATAAAGTGATTTATTATATTTTCTTCTTTTAAATAATAATCTTATTTCTTCTTAATAATAGTTCAATTGTTTTAGAAATATATTTTTAGGTTGTAATATATATAAATACTTGAAAATTCTTAAAAACTCTTTCCAAATTAATTATAGAGAAGAATATTTTAATATATTTTTGTTTCTATAATTTTGAATAAAGTGATTTATTATTATTTTTAAATAATAATCTTATAATTAATTTCTATATAAGTAATTATAGAGAAGCATATTTTAATATTTTTTGTTTAAATAATTTTGGAATAAAGCGATTTACTTCATTTTTTTCTTCAAATAATAATCTTATTTCTTGTTTAATTGGTCAATTCTTTTAGAAATAAATTTTTTAGGTTGTAATATTTATAAATACTTAAAAATTTCTATAAAAAACTCTTTCCCCAAATAAATTCTAGAGAAATTTTAATATATATATATATATATATATATATATATATATATATAATTTTAGAATAAATGAATTATTATTATAATTTTAGATAATTATGGGCTAATCAACCGTATCTTCTACAAGTGTTAAAAGCCATGATATTAATATTAACTAAATCCTACAAGTTTGAGCTTGTAGGTGAGTTGGTATTTAACACAGATAGTTTCGATCCCAGAGGAGTGCCCCAGTTCAATACTTCATTTGCAATTAACCGTCTGAATATTCTGAAAGAGCATGAAGGACTCTGTTTGGTTTGTTTGAATCTTCTTGTGTGGGTATGGGGCCCCACGTGATGGAGGATGTGTTAAAAGGCATGATATTCATATTAATTTGATAATATCTTATTTCAAATGTATAAACAATTAATCTACTTGGGTCACTTCAAATGTGTTTCCCATAGGTACCCTTTATGGTGTCAGTGGATAGGGTGACGTTATGTTGTAGTGACACCTTCTATTTATGGTGACTTATTATAAACGCTACCATATGTTTCTTTTTTTCTTGTAGTGTACTCGATTGAGGATTGCACGTTAAAAGCCTTTCACCTTTGTTGAAAGATGATGTTATTTATTTTCTTCATCTTATATTGATGTAATGTGGGATATGGGTGTGCGTGCTTTAAGAGGGGAATCAAGGGAGTTCATTCCGAATTCCACTAGGAGTGATTAGGTTTCAAGAACGACCGGCAGAGAGTCCCATCATTACAAGACCAATTGTAAAACTCGAATCGCATTGCTGGAAATCCTTGCATCTGGGCATAGCCCCGTGGACGTAGATAGTTGTTGAACCATGTAAAAAGCTTGTGGTGTGATTTTATCTTTTTGCATACATCTCATATTAGTCTTGCACACACTCAGTCCCACAGGGGGAGTTTAGATGCACCGCAGTGAAGTCCGAACTCTCACATAGTCCCAACATTAGAATCCACAGTGGCAAGAACACACACGATATATGTCAATCGGGCATCAAAGCATGTCACTTTTTGGGTTATCGAGTGAGATCCCTGGATGCTAGAATCGTTTGTGTGTGAGTATTAGATGCTTTGGATCCGACATGAAGAACGAAATGTCCTTGGGTACCACTCCTATGTTTGCTTAATGATCAAAACTATGATGACCGGAAGATACACATGTGTATGTTTATCAAGTCAATAAAATAAGTATAAATCCGCTAGAGCTAGGATGACCATCCCAACCAAGATTAAAAATAGTGAAACAATGACCAAGCCTGAATCAGAATGGAAGTGTGAAGAAAGAAAAGCAGCGTCAAGAAACTACACTACTCTACAGGCTATTCAATGTTGTATGGATGACAAGACGTTCAGACTCATTGGCTCTTTAGAATTTGCCAAAGAAGCATGGAACATCCTCTGGAAAATATTGGAGAGATTAAGATGTAGAAAGATGAAGAAGGAAGAAAGCGATAGAACCTTAAAAAGGATTCGATCTTAGATGTCAAGTGAAGAAGATCATGGAGACCAAGACAAAATCAACCGTCTTAGAGCTCTCACACCAATTATCATAACAAAAGGAGCTACTCCTCAAAGGATAGAGAGGATTGAAGCAAAATCATTAGATTGTTAGGTACATTTGAACTTGATAACATCCTCACATGATAATCTGATATTCCACAACAGTAGAACATAGAAAGGTAGTAAAGGTTAGACAAGAGAACTTTCCAAGTCAAAAGTTGTAGTCTTGAAGATTGTACGAATTGAAGTTCCTAGATCAAGAAAGACAATTAGAAACCAAAGCGTTAGAAGCAAACCTTCTAGTGAGAAAATGGAAAGTACTGAAAAGATGTCATAGGGTATTGAGAAAATATGCTTAGTAGACCTTTAACCAACTAGTCGATCGTGATCTCTAGGGCGATGGAAAAGGAAGAGTTATAGTTTTTGGTTCCTTTATAATTCCAAGGTTGTCCAAGCTAAAGAATGTGCTACTTTTTGAAGGACTTACAGTAAATCTGATCGGTTTAATCCAACTATGTGATAAAGATCTACTAGTAAAATTAACAAAGGAAAGTGATGCAAGAGCTTCTACAACAAACATTAGGAATTCGACCTTCGTTATGGAAAATTTGGATTCGAGAGGTTGTGAAACCTTAGAGACGTTGTGACGCCCAGATTTCCGAGGGTCTTTTTTTTTGCTTATGTACAAGTCTGTTGCGATAGAGAAAATCTTGTCCTCGGTGCATCACCTCTATTGCTCTAGTGCCTTGTCGCGGCATGCATCCCGCCACACACGCATGCTTTCGCTGCGGCGCACTGCCTCGGCTGCGGCTAGCTCCTTCGTGGGCTACAGCACTCTATCACGCACAAGAACCTGCTTTGTTGGCGACGCAACGCCATCTTTCTAATTTTCAGGACATAGAGCTATGTCACAACATGGAAACCTTTATGTCTCAAGATTTTCGTCACACGAAGAATATTCGGTCGCAACATAAATTCTCCCCATGTTGGACAACTCTGTCGCAACATAATAACATTTCGTCGCGACAGGAATTTCCCTTCCTTAGGCAACTCTGTCGCGACATAAACTATTCTGTCGCGACAAAATTTCTCCTTGTCTTAGCCAACTGTATTGCGACATAAAATACTCAGCCAAAATTTTTAGAGAATGAGATGGTGGAAATTTGAGTAAGAAGTTGAGAAGGTTGAGAGTTTATGAGAAAGGTGGCCTTTCAGTTTTCAAAAATTTTCTATTTATAAGCCAATTGGTTGGTCTCGCCTTACATTTAATGTCGCGACAACATTACCCTAGGGTTTGTTTTATCATTAATGCTTTATCGCGACAAACAAAAATAGTTGTCGCGACACAATGTTAAAATTTTTTTAGAGACAGAGCTGTTCAATTGTGTCGCGACACATAAAAATATGTCATGACATTCCTTTTAGTGCTCTTAATTTATGTGCCGCGATTAATCGAGAATTGTGCTGCAACATAACTTCCTTTTCAATTTGCTTCCTAATTCATGTCACGACGTTAAAAGTATTTTAAGTACATTAATCAAGTTTTCAATTTTCTATATCTTTCTCTTTCTTTCATAAAACATTCAAAGCAAATCCTTACATATACTCATACTCATTTGAACATAAGTATGAACACTTATTCAAACTATCAAAATTCTTCAATTCAAGTATGAACACTCATCTCATTTCTTAATTCAATATGTCTTTCCCTGATTTTTAGAATATATTTTTATTCAAACATGCTAAGATTCCCCCAAACTTCAGATATGCATTGTCATTAAATACAAGTTTAGGGAATTAGAATTACTCCCCCTTGTGGTCATTTTCCTCGTATATTTTCTTTTGAACAAGAAGCTTCTTAATAAGGATCTTCTTGAATTTTGCCTCACGCTTCTCCTTTCTCTCTGCTCACCATTGTCTTGAAAATCAACAACACTAACATAAAACTACTAACAAATTAAACTAAAACATCAAATACATAAAATTCTACTGAATCAATTAAACTATTTAAAACTTAAAATTAAAATTCCTGCTTGGGTTGTCTTCCTAAGAAGCCGTCATTTTGACAAGTCCTTAGCTAGACACAGCCGGCAGTGTCTTCGCTCTCTAGTAATTCTCTATGCTCGTCTCCTAGTCTAAGCTATTCTTCATTAAACTAGTTTCTAGGCATGCTTTGTCCTACACCTTCAGGTTTCCTTGCACCATCATTGCCTCTCAATGTAGCTTGGTGTGAGATCTTGATTTATCCAGCATACTAGGAAATGCATTTCTCGGATTAGCCAAGGATAAGGTCAACTGCCCTACTTGAGTCTCCAAGTTTCTCATTGTGGCATTAAGTATTTGTTTGAAACACAATTGAGTTTGCTTGGAAATTTTCTCGAAAAATCTCTTTCATGCATTCAAAACTTTTGTTTTTTGACATGAAATGAAGCATATGATCTTTAAAGGATCGAGTCATTTTGACATTGATAATCTCCTCTATCATTCCTCCGCTTTATGTTGTTCTTGGAACCCGGGTTGAGCATATTTGCTTGCACTCGGTCTGTGTCTGTGGCCCCACGTGTTCCCTCCAAATTCATATGAAAAGTTTTCATGGTTCCTCGCCGGTATAGTGTTGAAAGTCAGGGGTTAGGCTTGATGATAACTTCTTCGCTTCATTCATATACTCGCTCTCAACTTGGTAGGGGTCTCACGCTTCTTCTACTTTCTTCTACTACCCCACTTCATGTGCAAGTGCTGTGCATTCTTCTTTCATCAAGCTTCCTAGTTTCCAGTTCATCACTGCATCCAGCCTTTGCTTCTGCGCTATCATTCTGTCAAGCCCAATAAGACCATTTCCTTTCAACCTCATTGTCATTCCTCAAGCTCGTATGGAGCCTTGTAGTTGCATTTGGAAAGGTCTTCAATCAGTTGCCATGCCTCCTCTGCATTCCTTCTTTTAAATGCCCGACAGCAGGATGCATTAATTATACCCTTGGAGGCATAATTCATAGCATGATAGAAAATATCCATCCTGAGGGTCGATCTATTCCATGGTACAGGACATCTTGTCAGCAATCTTTGAATCTCCTCATGCAAGCAGAGGCTCTCATCTTCTCCCCTTGCTCAAGACAATTATTTCTCCTCTTCTCGCAGTTGAGAGTCGGAGGAAAAATTTGCTCATATGCTTCCACCAATTCCTTCCCAAGTGTTCACCGATCCCACCGCAATGAATCAAACCATGTTGCTACTCACATCTCTCAATGAAAAGGGGAAGAGGCTGTACTCTTCATTACTTATGGTCTCACCCTATCTGGGCCTTGGATCAGGAGCCACATCCCCATGAATCTTCCCATATGCTCATTGGGATCTTCGTAGGGTGACTCGTGAACTCGTGTTCCCGCACTATAGTAATCACGCCGGTTTCAACCAAAATTGTTTGCTTCCTTAGTGTTGTCTTACTATACAGTATTCCTCTCGATAGTGCTCCAAAAGTCCTCCATAGTATTAGGCCTCTGATTTCTCTCTACTTCTTCTTCTTCTTGTGGAATAGCCAAAAACTTGTTGACAATCTAATTCTCCCACTATGTAAGTGTGAGTGATGGATCAAAACATCAACACAAATTTATAACGTTATTACCTGCGATTATTATCTAATCCTCAAAGCAATGCCATGAAACTTGTTTGTTATATTTCTTGTAATTATAATTTGATTAAAAGCGGTTTCCTTAGGAGTAGCTGAATCTCTTTCTGGTTTTGATCCATGATTCTGCAAGTACGTGCCGAACAAGTAATAAAGTGGATTTAAGTCCGTATATCGATCCCACGTAGATTTACACTTCAATCAACTACCCTCGACTACTCAAGTTCTATACTATTTGGACTATGATAGGCACTGATATATTCCCGGCAAACTTAAAATCATAAAAGAATAAAAAAAAATGTGTAAACTAAGAACGAAATGAAACAATGCTTAAAACTAAAAAAAAAAAAATTAAAGAATGGACCGGGCCGTGCTTAGCTTTTTTAAAGGAATGCATTGGCATTACAGTTTATCAGGAAGCATCAATTCCGCAGACAACTCGTAACTTTGCTTCATGAACCTCGATGAATCCGTCCACGGAAGAAGCTGCAATGCCATGTGGATCTCTCCTTAACGACACATTTCATCTAATCTTCCCTCGCTTCTTTCAAGACAGGGATTAGATAACTACTTTAACTGAGTTGCCTTATTCTAGGTATTTTTCTCTTTTTCAATACTTCATACCTTAACATGGATCGTAAACCTTAGCTCCTAAGACATAGGCTAAGCATGGGTTTGGCTAATTATACCGGGGTTTCTCATCCTCAAAATTGGAACAATCTACTCTTTTCTTCTTTGATTAGATCCCCTTGCTAACACCTGATTGAACTCACCGGCTCGACCGAGGTGAACTCTCTCGCTTCATTTTAATTGATAAGTCATTCAACTCATTCTCGGTTTCAAGTGAGAAGAAGATTTATCGATTAGAATTCACAAAGCCCATTAGATCCCCAATATTAGGTTCGTATACCCTTGAGAAATCATTCAATACTCTCAGGAATGCCTTCTCTGTGTCACTCAGAGGGCCCCTGGAAATCAGAGCATGAAACAATCCTATTATTGCATGTGACACCGATATTTGATCGATACAAAATAAACAAACCAGCAAGGTATTCAAGACTGAAGTTCAGTAGACTATGATAAATTTATGTAGGAAAGATAAATTCTAACAACAGAGTAGATTCAAAGGAAGCTGGGTTTCTAAATTACTTCATTACACTAACGGTAGCTCCCTGATCAAAAGGACTATCAGAACTGGAACCTGAAGTTTGAATTCCAAAATATGTTTGACTTCAAACTAACTGCCAGCAGTAATTTGAAGAAAATAACATCTCCGCATTCAGCTCAACTTCAACAACTAACATCCGTATCTAGAAATTCAAATGAAATAACAATCTACTCTAATTCCAATCTAAAAATAATGCAAAGAAACAAAGAAAAAGGAAATGTAAAATTAAAATACACGTAGCCTTCGGCTACCTGTGACTCTCTTCGAGCGCCAAGAGCCGCTTTCCTTCGCAGCGCTGCGTATTTTATAGGGTTTGGAAGTTGGGCCCTAACTCGATGCACCTATTTGTGGATTTCAAAATAATCGACCATTTGTTTGTTCATGCTGCGACTCCACGGCGTGTCGTGACCTGACTTGATGTCGCGACCTCTTTTTCACGTCGCGACTTCACTGTTCTGCTTATGAGCTGTTTTGATGTCGCGACTTCAATCATAATACCGCCGCTAATTTCATTTTTCTCTATTCGCCCGTAGCGTGCTTATCCGTCGCGACTTCTGCCTTTAACACCTCAACTGATGTCGCGACCGCTAAATGACGCCGCGACCTTCTTTCCTTGTAACTGATGTCGCAAACTAATCGAATGACGCCGACTTCACCTTCTCGTTGTGAGCCTTTGAGGTAGCGACCAATCATAATACCGCGACTTCAATGTTATACTTATGAGCTCTTTTGATGTCGCGGAAGCTTTTATTTGGTCGTGACTTGTCTTCAGCATCTCTGGGATTTGATGTCGCGACAGCTAAATGACGTCGCGACTTCACCTTTCTGTATTGTGAGCTCTTTTGAGGTCGCGACTTCAATCATACGTCGCGACTTCAATGTTATACTTATGAGCTCTTTTGATGTCGCAGAAGCTTTTATTTGGTCGTGACTTGTCTTTAAGATTGGATTTGATGTCGCTGATTACCAAATGATGTCGCGACTTCCTATTCTCATCGATCGTCGCGACTTCACCAAGGACGCCGCGATCTTCTTTCTTTGTAATCGGGCGTCATACCACTAAATGACGTCGCTACCTTGGTGTTATTCTTCATTACCGCCAAGGTCGCGAAGCATCAAGTTCTTTCTTCTGCCAGCGACTTCTTTACTCAGAAGGCCGTTTCGTGGGCTTTGAAGACAGCCCCTTGTCGCGACCTCATGGTGGTATCACGACATCATTTATCGCTGCGTCGCGACATCGAAATGATGTCGCGACATGAACTTCTTCATTTGACTGTTTCTTTGAATCTTGACCAAGTCATTCTTTGTCTCAACTTCTTTCTTCAAGTCACGACTTCACTGCTCATTCTTCGCCTTCTTCTTCAAAGCCAAATTTGTTGATGTCGCGGACTTGAAATTGATGGAAATCGCGGCTCATCGCGACTTAAATTCCGCTAATTTCACTCGCAACAGTCGATTTCTTATGATTTTTGCTAAAATTTGATTTTATGCTGTATTTTCCTGCAAATTGGAATTTGAGTCAATTATCAGTTTTCTGCAGACAATTCAACATTATTCTCATTATAAACTCAGAAAAATGGATTAAAAATCTAATGAGTTTTTGGACTCATCAATAGCCTGCAATATTTCTCTTTGATTTGCCATATTTCTGGATTCTGCACTAGTGATTCTAAGATTCTCGCAGGTTCTCTAATTTGTGCGTGTCTGTGAGGCAACAGACCGCTTTCCCGGTCTTCTATGCATTAAATTCTTCCCGAAAGTAGAAACACATTGAGATCAAAATGGAGTTAGCATATAAAAATTATATATTTCCTATTTAGGCTTTTAAATGACAATAGCTTACTCCAACTTTCACTATTAGTTTCGATTTTTTTTCCCAATTTTTTTAAAATAACGAAAATGTCCAAATTAGCAATTATCTCTTTTGTCGAACATCGATTTTTAAATCTTTGATCCGACAAATGACGCTTCAAAAACTTGTTGACCAATTCTTGTATAAAGATCAAATTTCGCTACTCTACCCAAGGACTATTACCTAATCCCCGCAGAGGCACCAAAAACTTGTTTAGACCAAATAGAACTTGTATGCTCATAATAAAAATGGATTTGTCAATAATTCATTGAAGATTTAGTTTGGTCATAATGCTTCAAGTGCACAGGTTGTACAAGTAATAAAAGTGGACCTATAAGTCCGGATATCGTTCCCACAGAGATTGAAAAAAATTTAAAGTTCAACTACCCTAACTACTCAAGTTCCACACTATTTGAACTCCCATTTCCTAAAATTTTCAGTAACCTAACTAGAATTCTACTATCTAAATTTCTACATCTATAATAAAAGGAAAATTTAAAATCCTAGACCTAAACTGGACTGAACCAGATTATTACTGGAAGTAGATACTGGGATTTCACTGCTATGAAATTATCAATTCTTACAACATAATCTAATTCTATTATATCATGAATTGGAATCTAAAATTGTCAAAGAGGCAAGATAGTATAGTTTGGATTTCTCCTTTAACTCATACATTTCACTGAGATGATAGTCATGTTTCATTTATGAAACATGTGTCTAACCAATGACAAGTAATCGATTTCTTATAAAATCAAGTAATTTTCTTTCCAATAATTCATACCCATTTCTTATGATCGTGATATTTCGCTTCCCAAGACAGGCCATCATGTGATTTCTATAAGATGAATGATGGCTCATCCTTGAGATCTTAAAGAGTTCTCCCTTTCCTTGATTAGATCTAAGCTAACATAGGATCAAGATCATTCCTCCGCACTCAAGGAGATATCTCTACTGATTAAAATTGATAGATCACTAAATTCAATAATTCTCAAACCATGAGTAAATTTATGATTTATCTAACTAATCTTTCAGAGCTTATTAGTTCTTCAATATTAGTCTATCATACCTTAAGTAACTGCATCCATGCCTCTCGTGAATCTCCAAATCTATGTCACTAAGAGGGCCTCCCGAAATCGTGCAGTCGATAACTATCCTTTTACGGGGGTATAAGTTACTAATGTTTGGGAACACCACTTCATGAACAACACTATCTCAAATAAACTTAAAATTCTCAATCCAAGAAATCTCTTTTCTAATTGTGCAGAAACCATAACTAACATCAAATCTTTCCAAAGGAAGTTGTGTTTCGGAACCGAATCACAAAGTGAACATTGAAATACCGATAAGGAAATTTCCAATGCAATCAGAATCAATCAAAGAAATGAATTCCAACTTTTATCTAGGACTTCATTAGATTCAAAGAGTAATTGGAATTGATCTTTCAACAATTTAGCTCAACTTCGAAACTTCTAAACAATTCACTATTTCAAGTCCAGTAAACAAATTGAAATTCTACGTTAAATCTAATATACGAAGAAAAGAAAAATAAAAGAAAACAAAAGAAAAAGATAATACAAAAGAGTCCTCAGCTCCCCAGATGCTTTGGTTTTTCCATCGACTGACTGCCTCACTTTCCTCAAATTGTTTCTATTTATAGAGCCCCAAAAGTATGGGCTCTAAATTCGAGGTTACGTTATGGATCCCCAAAATCCTGTCCCAGATTGCATTCTCTGTCGTGACCTAAAAGTGTTGTTATGGCAGAGTTTTAATTCTTTATCGTAGGTCTTTGTTGTAGCATGCAGTAGTCTATCGTGACCTGCTCCTTGTGCATCCTTCTTGGATTGAGTTGCGACAAAGTTTCCTTAGTCGAGATAGTATTTCTTTCTTTTTAGCATATTTATTCTTTCGCAATGTAGTTTCCTCTCAGAGCGGCGATCTTCTTGGCCTTTTTAACAATTTTTCCTATAAGGTCCTGGCTATTCTATCCATTCTATGTTACGTATAATCTTATGTGTGTTTATCGAATGTAGCTTATGTTGCAACATTTCGACAAATGTGTTGCGACATTGTTTATGTGTGCACTTTCAATTGTAGCGACCTAGTTTATGTCGCGATAGCATTGCCGTTTGTCGTAACAATGTTTCTTGTATTTTCAAAGATTCTCGCCGCGACCAGAAAGTCTATCACCATGTCTTGTCGCCACTTAACCTGATTTCTTGTTGCAACTTCATTTTGATGTTGTGACATAGTCTCTTGGTGTTGTAGATGTTTTCTTTAGTGACCAAGTTTTTATGTTGTGGATAAGACTTTTTGTATTTAGCTCATCTTTGTGTCGCAAACTCCGCTTTGTTATGTTGCACAAGGCCTCTTCTTCCTTGTGTTGGAATCTCTATCGCTGCATAGAAAAGTCTATCGCGACCTTGTTTATCTGTGTTCAACTTATTTCTGTGTCGTGGCCTTAAGATCCCTGTTGCGACATCGAAACCTCTCTTCAAATTTTTGAAGTATGTCACACATTGAATTCTTTTTATTGCAAACTGTGCTAAATTCACTAAGTCAACATCACTTGTCGAGACTTTATTTCTCCGCAGACTAAACCTTGTCTTCCAATGTCGCGACATAGATTGTCTTGTCGCGATAGAGGTCTTTCTTCATAGATTTTTCAGGTCTCAACAGCTTTTCTCTAAGTTGCAAATAATCATTGTCGCGATAGAGAAGATTCTCGCCGCGACATAGATTTTGCTTTATATTTTTCATTACGTTGCAACATAAACTGATCTGTCGTAGTATTCTTCCTATATTGCTCTTTAATTTCTTGCCACGACATAACATACCTTGTCGCGATAGAATTTATGCTTTCTTCCTGTTTCCAATGTCGCTACAAGAGCTTTTATGTCGCAATAGGTTCTTCCTAGTGTTGACATCCAGCTGAAAAACCTTGTCGCAACATTAACTTTCTTTGTCTCATCTGACTTGTTACACCTTCCCATGTTCTTTGCGACACGCTATCTTTTTGTCGACATAACTTTTCTTCTATATTCATTTCTTTGTGTTGCGACGAGGAAAATACGCGATGCATTTCCTTAGCCATTTGCTTGACGTTTGTCGCGACAATAATACGTAACTCGTTAAGACATGCATCGGTTGCAATTTCTCTTTTTCTCTTTCTTTCTTTGTCGAAATTTTCTCCTTTTGAATTAAAACCTCGTAAACACAAAGTTGATGAATATTCCATAATTCGCATTCAAACAGACGGAATATACTAAAAATAAGTCAAAAAAATAGATTAAAAATAGACGAGTTTAAGACTTTCAAAGCCCTAAAGCAGAGAGATGAAGAGTGGAAGAGTAGATGGGAAACAAGAGAAAGACAATTGAGTGAAGCACTCAGGGCAAGAGAAGATGCCTTCATCTCATATTAGCTCAAAAGAGATAGTGAGCTAATAAAAATCATGCGAAGAAAAGAAGATGTCATGGAGAAGAACTTGATGCAAAAGACAAACATGCCTTGGGTACCCGTGACAAGGAACATTAGAAATAAGTAAGACTTCTGATAGAGAAAAGGGATAAGGAAATGGAGGGCATCTTAAACTAAAGGGAAAAATGTTGGACTGGAAGCTTAGATATGATCAACGACAACCTAATAAAAATGTACTCTACCCAAGGTGGAGTTCTGAGGAACTCAACTCTATTGGGCGTAGACAAAATGATCTAATCACGCAATATCTTCCATGGAGGTCTCATCATCAGATGAAGAAGGCAAGAGGCCCCAAGGCAGCCACAAGTCCATTCTAGTCTCACCTTTTTGAAGCTTGTTACAAGTTTAAACCAATGAGCTCGTATTCCTCCAATAGGCATGAATGTAAGAAGGAAAGTGAGCTTCTTATAGTTCTTCCCTTTTCTCTCTATAACTAGATGCCTTACACTTAAATACTTCAATAAAAAATAAAAATAAAAATTGGCAAAAATCAAATGTACTGCTTGCATTTCAAGGTGTTTATTGTTCATTTCCCTTTCTTTTGTGTTCAATAATTAGAAATTGATGATATTTTAGTAAATAGCCTTTGCTTTATAAATGAAGAACCCACTTTTCTGCTTAAAATTGTTGAATACTGAACTATTTGGTATACTTGGAATGATTGTGGAATTGAAATGTTATCAGTTAAGCTTCTCTCGAACTAAATGGCCTAATGTAAATAAGTGTTTAATCTAAAATAGCATAGCAACATATTTAGGTACCAAACAATATTTCGCTGCATGAATCAGTAGATGCAATGAACTGAAAAAGAAAGTTTTGGAGATATTGATGAATGTGTTGAGCTTCAAGAATAAGGAAGATTACAAACCAATCGATGGAACAACATGACCCGAAATTATATTTCAAACAACTTAGTTATTATGAACCCCGGGAGCAACACCGCACATGGTCAAAAGTATATCTCAAAATGTGACAGCTAAAGATCAAGGACATCTTCAGATCAATAACAATTAAATCTCCAAATGTCCTAGAATCCTGTTAGATTACATTATACAAACTCTAAGCTATACCACTAACAGAAGTGATACGTGCCATTCTTTGGAATATTGAACCTTCAAAGCTCATTCCTTATTAATATGCATAAGCATTACACCTTAATTCCTTATTTGAGCTAATAGCCTGCAATCATCATTAACCAAAATAAATGAAAAACTTAGACCCTCCTCGAGCATAATCCTACAACAAAGAACCCTATTATTGATTACATGACAAATACATCAATGATGAAGACAAGTTTGTAATATTATTTTAAAAGTACAAGAATGATAAGAAGGTTTATATTAAAAATCAATTGAGATGAGTAAAGATGAAGAATGAGGAAAAGAAGCTATGTAAAGAAAAGTGTCAAGGTGGAATGTTTGGTCTTTGTAACCTTCCTCCCCGAACAATTAAGTCTTTATGGGTGTTCATCTATAAATTTAATGCTAATTGGTATGGGAGTTACTGGGACCCAAAGTTCGTTAAGGGTGGTAGAAAGCTTGTATAAAAATATCGTATCTATCTTCCAAAACCCCGAATAAAAGATGAAATGTAAAAAGCTTCTAAGATAAGGAAGAGAGTTTACAATGTGAATGTGGTCAAGAAAGACAATTACAAGAGAGTATGTAGAAAGATGCACCAAAACATAGAAATAAGAGAGAGTTGACATGAAGGGAAAAAGTCAAGAATGATATGA
Source organism: Tetrastigma voinierianum (assembly GCA_016808115.1). Taxonomy (NCBI): domain Eukaryota; kingdom Viridiplantae; phylum Streptophyta; class Magnoliopsida; order Vitales; family Vitaceae; genus Tetrastigma; species Tetrastigma voinierianum. Next base: position 9,792 of record JAEQBH010009042.1, on the reverse strand, counting down.
AGGCGTATATGTCAAAGTGCAAATGAATATCTTCGTGAATATTTCCAATTGTCTTATTATTCACTCCAATTACCTCAAATTCTCACATTCTTAGCCTAAAAGACCTAATTGATTCTGAAGGTGGTATGTGCTTACATTAGTGGAGATTAATATGACAAACAAGGATATGGGACTTTAAAGAATAAAGGAGAAGCATACTATCTGAGTAATATCCCAGAAGATTAACTAATTTGCCAAGGAAGAAGAGAGAAGACCATCACACACTCACAAATCAAGGTGGAATAATTGAATTATATACACAATAGAAATTACTTGGCATTTTAGTGAACTTAATTGAAAATCTTCCGATTATAGTTTGGAAACACATTTAAATAATTTTCACAACTAATTTATGTTTCCCGCCAAATTGTGGATTCTTACTTTAAAAATGTCCCTAAAAATTGAGAGCTAAATTACTTGAGAGACAAACAACTTTTCTTTTCTTGCTTGGGGACAAGCAAAACTTTAAGTTTGAGGGAATTTGATTTGAGTCCTAAACTCATATATTTTTATCCATTTTTCCGCATAATTTTAGAAGTTTATAATTCATGTTAATGCGTCAATTATGGAATGTTCACTAACTTTTGTTTTATAAGTTTTTAAATGAAAATGAGATAATTTTAGCAAGAAAAGCAGAAAATTGGCCATGGCAAAATTCTCTGTCGCGACGCTTCAAATGTCGCCATTGTAATCCCTAATGATGCTACGAGTTATGTCTCAATAAGGACTGCTTCGAACTCAAGGCTTAAATGTAGACTATCGCTGATATAATTTTGATATATTGATTCTATTTATGCTGGGCGACAATGGATTTTAGGTCGCGATAAAAGAAAGAGAAGTTCTTTAAAGAAGAATGTCGCGACATCTCATGACTCATGTCGCGATAGTAATCAAGCACATGGAAATGAAACTCTTTGTTGAAACATGACATCTCACAACTCGCTGCGGACATAAAGAATTGAAGATAAGTGTAAGAACTCTATCACAACAAAAGACAACTATGTAGCCACACAAAATCCAGTCGGGCTTTAGCGGCCGAACTCTATCGCGATAGAGAAATTTTATGTCGCGACATAAAATAGCAAACAATGAGACAGACACATGCCCTCGCGATAGAATTTTTTTCCATGTTTCCGGCTACATATTTCGGAAATCTATGATAAGAATACGTATCATATGTCGACAAAAGACAACTATGTCGTGACACAACATCTCGTGAGTCGCAATGAAAGATAAGAACACTCTATCGCGACAGAGAATTTTTAAGTTATGACAAACACAACATGAGGGTGAAGTGAACTCTGTTGCGATAGAGACGACTAGTGTCGTGACAGAAAAAAGGCAGCAAGGAAAACAAGGCAGAATTCTTTGTCACGAAAATAAAAATTACTGAGGAAGAGATTTTTGTCTCAACAGAGAAGTTTTATGTCGTGACATGAAATGGAAGAGACGTGAGACCAACCAAGACAGATATGTCGTGACAAAGACTTCAATGTTGCGACAAACAGTTTAGCAAGCAACCAGGAGCAAAGACAATTAGGCCGCGACAAAGAAAAAGTCCGTCGCAACAAAAGACCAGGTGCAACTGTGAGAAACTCTGTCGCGACACAAAAATTCTATGTCACGACACAAAGCAAAGGCAAGAGAGCGAAACTTACCACGACAAAGAATTTCATTGTCGCGACATACTATTCAAGCATTCAAGATGCAAGGTATTCAAGAATTCACGCGCAACACAAGAAAAAGCTTTGTCTTGACATAAACCAGACAACCTCATAAGAACTATGTCGCGACATTGCCAACTTATGTTGTGACAAAATTCGAGAAGAGAGCATAAAGATATGTCGCGATAGAAACTGTATGCCACAACAAGATGCTGGGTGACAAAGATGAAAACTTTGTTGCAACATAACTTTCTATGTTGCGACAAAGTTATTAATTGGGTTAGAATTTTTGGGGATTCACAATTAGTGCTTAGAAGTGCAGCCCATCTTTTGAAAATCTATAAATAGACACATTCAGACGTATGCCAGCTCGCAAAATCAGAACTGGGTAGCCGAGACTCTTGTATATTATTTTTCTTTTTTTTTTTTTTGCTTAGTTTTTAGAGCATTTTTAGCTTGCTTTTTCTTTTGGAATTGATCAATTTGGTGTAAAGTTTCGAAATGGGTTCACTGTGAAAATCTTTTTTTTCATTTCTGTCTGATTAAATGAATTTGGAAATTTTCTGGAGTTCATTTATTTCAATTCGTTTGCAATTTCAATGAATTTATTTGATCAGTTAGTCACTGTTATTTGTGATCTAGCTTTGAAAAACTGAGCTCCATTTGGGAATGGATCAATGTGATTATAATTTTCTGCTCAACTTGAAAGAAGTTCATAGGTCGAATGTTTGGATTTATTTAATTGGTATTGTTCTTTCGAAGTTTACTGCTCAAAATATTAGTAGCTTGTACCTTAAAAAGGATTGTATCTTCCTCTCGATTTCCGTGAAGCCCTTGAGGACACAAAGATGGAGAATCCCGAGAGTATGGAGCAATTACTAGGGTATGTTTAGACTAATATTATAATAGCTGAACTTGAAAATCTACTTAGATAGATCACTGACTTACCTATCAGGTGGGGATAGTTATTGATTTAACAATTTAATCAATCAGTTTCTCCTCAATTTGAGTAAGAGTAATCCTGATCCCGTGTTAGCATATATCGAATCAAGGAATAGAGAATCTAATCAAATAGACGAATGAGTTACCAATTAGATTAGAGAAGGCTTCGCACACCTCATGGCCTATCGGGGAAGAAGTCTTCATCCTAAGAAATGGGTATGAAGCATTGAAAAGGAAAAATACCAAAATTTTAGAAAGAGGTTTCTATTCTACAGTAACTAATTAGACCCATGATCCGAAGGAATATGGATCTTAATTGTCAAATGTATGGTTTATGGAGAAATCCAAATTATATTACCTTGCATCATTGACAAGTTCGCATTTCAAACTAATGGCTGAAATATGTTATAAAAATGATGCGTAAATTCAATATTGCACATTGATCTATTTCCCAAAGGTTACTTTATCCATGAACTCTCCACCATTTATTTGAACTTCTTTAGTATTTTATAGAGTTTTATCTACTTTTTGCTTTTGCTTAAGTTAAACAAACCATTTTTAACTCGGGAGTTCAAATAGAAAAGATCTTGGAGTAGATGGGGTACTTGATATTTAGATTTATCATCAACTGGAATGATATCTCTGGACTTAAATCTATTTTATTACTTAGAGCAACCTATGCACTTGGCAAGATTTAATTAGACCTAATTTTAATGGACTTTATTTCAAAAAGGGGCTAAACACATTTTTTTTAGTCAAACAAGTTTTATGGCATTTTAGTTGGGGACTGAAAAGTCTTTGGATGGAATTGCTAATTACTTCATCAGATTTGGTCTATGCATAAAAATTAGTCCAATCAATCAACAAGTTTCCTATTTTCGCAATGATAGCTTATATGTGCAAAGTGGCACAAACGAGCAAAAACAGTCATATTAAGATAATGGTCCAGCTCCCATCAAGACTTCCAATACCGATTAGCAAGGCTATAAATCAGTGGCTATGGAAGTTCTCATCAAGGATTCTTTAAGAGCTTAAAGAAGAGCAAGCGAAGTCCTGGGACGTGTTGAAAAGTGCGAGTGCATATACTGACGAGATATTGCACTAAAGCCTTTCATCTTGGTGAAAGATGATGTTCTTTATTTTCTTCATCTTATATTGATGTAAAGTGGGCTATGAGTGTGTGATGCTTTGAGAGGAATGGAGAAAGTTCATTATGAATTCCACAAGGAGGATTAGGTTTCAAGAAGGGCCGTAGGTGAGAGGTCTTGTACCACATATAACTAATTGTAAACCTTGAATCGAATCAATGGAAATCCTTGCATCCGAAAGGCATGTTCCCGTGACATAGGTAGTTGTCGAACCACATAAAAAGATCGTGTGCTTTTATATTTTTGCATACATCTCATAACTATCCTGCACATACTCGATCCCATAAGGGGAGTTCAAACGTCCCGCACTATAGTCCGAGTGTCCATACAGTCCCAACATCAAGAACTATGCGCAAGAACACACATGTATATCTATCAAATTATGAGGGGTAGACACAAAATGTTATTCTACTTGTATATTACATCAAGTTGGGAATCCTCAATGGGAAATGTAGAAATGCAAATTTACATGTGAGATTTTGAACTTCAGATAGATGCTGAATAAACAAAAAAACCTCATAAGAAAGCTCTCATCCATATCTTATAGTTTTGAATTGACCCCAGAGATAATGTGCTTGATCTATTGTATTTGGACATGCAATCGCTCTAACATTTAACAAGATCATGCGATGCAAAGGTCGGATAGAGCAACAAATATTACTTGTCAAAATATCGCAGATAATGATCTCCATTAGTTACAAAGAAGGTATTCTTATATCATCATGGAAGTAGCACTAGTTAAAAGTTAAACATTAAGTTGTTAAAGAAGAAAACAGAATAGGCAACAAGAAATAAACAAAAACAAGAAAGACATATTTTTCTGGAAACTTTAAATAAGGAAAAACTACGGGCAAAAGCTACAAGATCTAAATATGGTTATAAGATTGAAGTATTACTAATCCAATTATGGGTATTGGGATTGGAATATTGCGCTTATTAGGGAAAATAACTATAAAACCTAGAATTCCACGCGCAATACCCTCATAGTGCCTTACAATTCCATAAACCTCCCGGGCTAAGAAAAAAAAAAAAACATCATATGGTTATAGCATCTCAACCTCAATATACCCATACCCTAAGATTAGTAGTGAGACATGAGATCGCTTCATTAGCCCAATCCATACACTATAATCCTAAAAAAATTATGATGTCATATTGTGAAACTTTTCAAATTTAAGTCTACCGCACTGCTCACTTAAGTTTTGACACAAAAAACCGTTTTAAGTTAAAAATACATCAGAATGTTCACATTATTGACTCCGAGCAAGATTGCATTGCACAAAGCACCATCTTTAGGAATATTTTCACTAATTTTTTATATTTTATATTTCGTGAAAACTAAAGATAGAAATCAATTAATACTGATGGTCAGGTAAGGTTTCAACATGGTATGTTGCATTATATTATTTATGTTTATGATGATATAAAATTACTTTAAATATATAATAGAGTGCATGAGATCCAACAAAAATAAAATATATTATAACCATTGAGCCTCAAAATAAATTATCATTTTTTATATTTATATTATTGAATAGTAAGCCTTACTTCAAGGGGTGTTTCTTAAGTACTTTGTTATATATTCTACCTACTTCATATAGACTTTGCATGCAATAACGCTTAATTATAGCTTTTTCTTCTTATAACATGTTAATTTGTCAATCCTTCCTTACGAAGTATTTCCACAATGAATCAACAATACTTTAAACATTATATACAATATATATTCCTATTAAAACTGCTTAAATGTCTCAAATTCCTACTTAGTATTAATTCCTTTTGTAAAGAATATTTGATAGGATACCCCAATTATTACATTATTGTAATATTAGGTTTTCTTATAGAATAAGGAAAGCTTTATAACATCCCTATAAATATTATGGGTCACAAGGGAAAAAGATATGAGAGATAAGGCTTGTAAAGGCAATCTCAGTTGTGTACACACACATATATATATATATGGGTTTGAGAGATTGTGAGCTTCTCGTGGAGGTATTTTTTGGTATTGTGATCCTAGGGTTTTGTTATTTTGTGGTTTTTCTTAGTCATCGCAATACCTTGATACTCCAATCTTGTAATTTGTGTTTTCAAGGATAGTGGGAATATTCTCTCTCATTCATGGATGTAAGCATAATTGGTCGAGCCATGTTAAAACCTCGTGCACCTTTATGCTTTATCTTATGTTCTTGAATTGATATTCTTGTGCATCAAAGCTTCCGCTTTTATAACAAATGGTATTAGAGAGCTTCGGGATTAAAGATATTTGGAAAAACGAAAGATCACAAAACACACAAGATGATAAAAGAATTTCAGTTCAAGGTGGAGTCGATTGCTCTCTCATTAAAACGTCTGATGATTGACCATGGAATTTGATCCAAGGTGGAGATTGTTAGAATATGTCTCAAATCTCTAATTTATAATAATTCATCTTTGTAAAGAATATTTTATAGGATAATTCATAGTTTTTATATTATTGTATTAGGTTTCCTTATATAATAAGGAAAGCTTTATGAATATTCCTATAAATATTCTAGGTCCCTGAGAAAAAGTTATGAGAGAGAAGGGCTTAACGGCTATTCAAAGGTGTGTAGAGATGTAAGGATTTGAGATATTGAAAGTTTTGTGAGGTATTTTTCTGGTTCATCCTAGGTTTTGTAATTTTTTTTATTTTTCCTAGTCAAGCCGCAATACTTTGATATTCCAATTCAGATCAGGTTTTCAAGAATAGTGGAAATATTTTCTCATCCGTGGCATGTGCGCATGATTAGCCGAACGACGTTAAAACCCTTGTGCATATACATTGATTTCTTCATCTTTGATATTTTCATGTATCAAAGCTTTCGCGGCATTCATAAAAAAAAATGGTATCAAAGCTTCAGGTTAAAGATATTTGGAAGAACAAAAAATTTCAGAGCATACAAGATCAAGATAAAAGGAATTTCAGTTCAAGGTGGAGTCATTGTTCTCTTATCAAGATGTGATGGAATTTGATCAAATTTGAAGATTGTTAGAATGTCTCAAATTCCTATATAGTATTAATTCATTTTGGTAAAGAATATTTTATAGGATAATTCCTAATTATTATATTATTGTATTAGGTTTCCTTATAGAAGGAAAGCTTTTTAGGAATATCCTTATATTATGGGTCACTAGGAGGAAAAATATATGAGAGAGAAGGGGCTGTAAGTTATTCAATGAGTATAGAGATGTAAGGGTTTGAGAGATTGTGAGTTTTGTGAGGTATTTTCTCAGTATTGTGGGCATTCTAGAGTTTTGTTATTTTATGATTTTTCCTAGTCATCACAATACTTTGATACACAAATCTTGTACACTGTGTTTTCAAGAATAGTGAAAAGATTTTCTCATTCATGGATGTAGACATATGGCCAAACAACGCGCATCCTTGTGCATGTTTACGTTTGAGTTCTTTATCTTTGTAATATTGAATTCATATACTCAAGCATCAAAACTTCCCTATTTATAACAAAAAAAATCCCACTTGGGATTTTAAGTCAATTTTAAATGCATCCTTGGTGGCAAATTATGAAGAAATTCCAATGTTTACATTTGAAATTTTGACTTGAATCGCAGTGGTGCAAGAGCTTTATCACAAAAAGCCATTATCATGGTGTAAATGTAAATGCTACCGACATTGCCGTAGGTTTAACGAATTTAATGGTTCTTGATGTAGGCCACATGCATTAATGTTGTGATTTGTGTAACAATGATGATAAAATTGGAGTAAAGACAAAAATGAAAAAAACACAAATTTTACATGATTCGGGCAAAGGTACCTACATCCACTCCGGAACGACGCTTAAACTTTTCACTATCTCAAAATAGGGTTACATAAGAGGGTATTTATAATAGCCCTATATATGATCAAATTACAAAATACTTTATACTTAAATATATGGGGGCTTCACTGACATCAACCTCGATATTTTGCCCTTTCAACAAAAAGAGGTTATGTATGGCGGCAAACGCCGCTTCACTAGATGCGCTTACTATCCGCCGTGCATTCCGCTTAACCTTTTAGCCTCAATATGAACCACATACCACAACAACTACTCTTTCTTGATTGAATATAATATGAGTTGTTTAGCAAAGAAAAAATCATGCATCGAGGTGGAATTTCGACATTTCCTTTCTTTTCTTTCTTTCATCATCATGTCTTGTTGCTAAACACCAACTCGTGACTGCTTTGTTTTTTATTTTTTATTGTTTTGGCTTATTAGGTCATAGAGATGCCGGAATAAAATCAAGAGGCCAAAGGGATCGCACTTCCAAAGGATCTTTATTTAACTATTGAATACAAGAGGTCGGCCAGGTTGCCATTTTTCCAACTTGAGGCTAGGGACCACAATACGTAAGAAATTAAAAGAGTGTTTCACAAATATTTCCGTAATTAACCTCTTGACTTTAAATATGAAACAATACGCCTACCCATATCTTCTAGTTTTGAATCGAGCCCAAATGCCATGGAATAGCTTCGAACCGCAGATCACAATGTCCCTCCTCCCTCCAAGGAGTGGCTGTTAGCTTATTAATATAACTCGCGAGAAAGTGGTGCCCAAAGTCTCACGTGGAGAAGGATTAAGAATTAGTACATGTGGACAATATTTTGGGGAGTCCAAAAATCAATCATGTGGACCTTATGCATTGTGATTAAGTAGACAATATCACACGCCATGAAGAGATATATGTCTATTATGTTTCTAAATAAATGGTATCAAAGCTTAAAACTGTCTTAGTCAGGTCAATGAAGTCCCTTGATGAACAAAGTGGTGAGTCCCGTATTTTATTAGGTGTGCGCCCAAAATCTCCTATGGGTTAAAGATAGTGGAGAATATTGTGAGAAGAACAAAAGGAAGGGAAGAATGCAAGCCATATCTGTCACGCCCTGGATTCTGGGCAACCCAAAATCCGACTTGCGATCCCAAGTCAACGGTTTGACCATAAGAGTTTTTCCTAGTCCAAGCTAACAATTGAACTGAGTACTCATTTTTTTCTTTTTCTTTACTTCACCCATTTACAAAATCTCATCACTATACTAATTAATATACCAACCAAGTTTATATAATGAATATCTACAAAAATTTTATTTCCTCTCAAGAATCTCAAATCATATTTTACAAATAACGACATTTAGTTTAGATTTCCAAGAATTCATATAACTCTACTTAATACAAGTCAAAAATTAAAATAAATAAATTAAAAGGGACAATCCTTATATTAACTTATGTGGCTTTTTGGGGCATCTTGGTACAGTCCTGGATCTTCTTATGCTTTCCCAAAACTAGTTCTGCATTTAAAATTTTTAGAGAATAAAGGGGTGAGTGTGAGTCACACCTAATGGGGTTAAGTGGTATAGCTAAAGGTCAATGTTTAATGAATAACACAAACATAAAAAACTTATAATATACCACATATAATCCACACAATTTCTTATCACATAAACGGTTGAATAAAGGTTCAAAGTTAATCTAATTAAATAAAAATAAACATAAAAACTTACAACACACACATACATCAACGCATCATCAAACAACATTTCACTAATTGCACACAATTTTACACATTTCCGCATCGTCAAACATAATCTACACACCTACTATCAACAAGTCATCAACAATATTCACACAAATGAATTCATGATGAGATGCAATGAGAAATGATGCACAATCATGAAATGTTCTATTGTTTCTAGCTTTCACCAAAGGATATGCGCTTCATACTCCTAATAATAATACAATCTCCATTCCTGAGTCTCTAGAGGTAAACTTTGGCCCACCCTAGTGGATTTCTCTCACTTCTTAATTCCGCCTCCGGCCTTCTCATTTCTTGCATTTTTTGTTTTCTCCTTTACCTTTGCCCTCTTTGAGGTCTCATCATTTGCTTTCAATTTACATGACCATTTTCTCTTATAAATGATCATGGATGCAAATAAATGCATTAACTAGTCTTCATTAAAACTCGAAAATGCTTCCCATGTATTC